>JAFFZH010015152.1:0-16548 GCA_018420115.1 Euura saliciscinereae | reverse complement strand
CTTCTGGTCCCAAGTTCGCTGACTTTGGTTCGAAAAAAATTAAATTGAAAAATTGAAAAAAAACAAAAAAATTTAATCGCGCGTCCAAAATGCGCGATTTCGTGTACAGGACCCGCTCATCGTACTCAGATGGCCTTTTTCTACCTTCCTACACTCTTCTGGTCACGAGTTCGCTGACTTTGGTTCGAAAAAAATTAAATTGAAAAATTGAAAAATTGAAAAAAAACTAAAAAATTTAATCGCGCGTCCAAAATGCGCGATTTCGTGTACAGGACCCGTTCATCGTACTGAGACGGCCTCTTTCCACCTTCCTACACTCTTCTGGTCACACGTTCGCTGACTTTGGTTCGAAAAAATTTAAATTACAAAAAAAAAAAAAATTATTCGCGCGTCCAAAATACGCGATTTCGTGTCCAGAACCCGTTCATCGTACTCAGACGGCCTCTTTCCACCTTCCTACGCTCTTCTGGTCACAAGTTCGCTGAGTTTCGCTGACCGTAAAAAATATTGTATGGGGCGCGCGCAGAAAGTAACTGTTCGGCAAGGTTATGTTTTTAGTATACTCGCCGTTGCTTTATAAGGCTCGCCTTCGGCTCGATAGATAAAACCAACGGCTCGTACGAAAAACATAACGTTGCCGAATAAACAGTTACTCTCTGCGCATGCCAGATAAATATCTATTATTGTCACAGCTGAATGCATAATATGCATGCCAACGAGTTAAACTTTATCAGGCCATGGACCAGTTGGTAGTAGGTAGTTTCAAACTATAAAACAAATCACAGCCGTTTAGTCGCTCGTCGTAATACCACGTTGACGCGAATACAAGCCTAACCTCCGCAAGTACGAGTGGAGGCTGATTTTTTAGAGTGGTTTCATCAGCAAAAAGAACTAGACTTATATCCCGGCCAATATGATATTCAACGTTTCTATATCAATCGTAAGATCAAGATTCCAGGATTACTAAATTTTTATTCCATCCTTGTTTCTTTGTTACCCACATGCTTTTATACGTCTTTTTGACTTCGATTCTGTTTGTTTTCAGACGATGCTTTGCTGGCAGCGTGTTACGAATTCGAAGGGTTGTCAAGTAGTGTTGTGTTGTTGAAGGGTCACCGTGGAACAAACTTTGATCTACCCATCTAGTTTTTAATTTCTACTGCGGGTGACCCGAAAAATCCTTTGGAGAAATCTTTCAAATTACTTGACTGTTTTTTTTTTATCCTTATTGCGAGCATTCGATTTTACTGAAGGCTCAATACTCACACGTAGCCAGTAAGTTTTGATTTTGGTACCTGTGGACAGGTAAATTTTTTATAATATGCTTCGAGCTATTCTCAATAGGCATAAGTTCGGCATGAAAAAGAGCTACGGAATGTGATTTTACGTTATACTTTTGTTTTCTATTCTCTCCAACATAGTTTGACACGAGTCTATTACATATCATATAGTTTGAAACTACGTACTATCAGCTGGCCCATAGGCTCAAAAAAGTTTAACTCGTTGTCATACATACTATGCGCAATGCGTGCAACTTTGTAAAAAAAAAAAATGAAAATGAACCTACGTCAATTACTCACCCTAGCCCTCGTGGTTAATTACTTCGTTGTTCGGGTCACTTATACACCGTGAAAGTTTCCGTTGTGAAACACGCACATCTCCAGAAAGCCCGTTCCCGAAAAACACGTGTCCAAAAAACGCCGTGTCCGAAAAATTTGGTGACCAATAGCAACGTGTCCGAAAAATTTGGTGTCCGATAATGACGTGTCCGAAAGGGACATTCGTGGATGGATATTCAGCTCGTGTCCAATCGCGAAGTGTCCGAAAACTTTGGTGTCCAATCGGGACGTGTCCAATAATTACGTGTCCGATAACAAAAATTATTTTACACGTGTCCAATGGGATCCGTGTCCAATCCGAAAGTGTCCTAACGGGCCATTTCCAGAATAAGCACGAGTCGTACGTACGGTTGCCTGTTTCAGGCGCACCGAGTGGCCCGCATAGCGAAAAACTCACGGTATATTTTCGTAAGGAAGAATGTAACACGTTATCGTAATAAATTTTTCAGATCTTCGAATAGCTTATTTATCGAAATTTATTCATATTTTAGATCGCTGACGGAAAAGTTTTGGAATTGAATCTACCCTGAATTCGACTCTCGGAAACAGAAATATGAAAAATTAAGAAACTGTATTGACCACCGTACTTGGCAGACGGAATTGACCAATCTGGAAATGAATGCAGTTTAAACTGTAATTACAGTAATCTGGAAATCATTTGGACGAATTTGGGAAACCATTTTCATAATTCGAAAAACAATCAGTAATTGGTAATTAACAAAAATTGACGCGGCGTCTATTTGGCAGACAGATGAACCGATTTCACTGTTCTTCCGATAAATCGACTCTAAACAATTTGGACAATTGGTCGGAAAATTTTTCATTATTTGGAAAAGAATTTTCAGGTATTTATTAATAATTAAAAACAAGTGACTATGCTGCTCGCCATGACAGCTTCGACGTTATGCACTTGATCTTGATGATAGGTTCATAAAGTTAACAACCAAAGTCGGGATAATCGTCTGAAAGTGTAATTAAAAATTCCAAAAGTTTACACATGCTCCTGTGATTAAGACCTACATCGTATAAAATTGTAAGACAAATTAAAGAATGTCGAGTCAAATCTTGGGCGGATGATGGCTGGAAACACCCCGCATATAACATATATTTGTTCGAAATGACAAGATCAATCTGCACATGACGAATCACATGATGATTTCGATTGTAACATATTGAATGATTTTTATTACGTCAACGTCAACATTTCCATTAGGGTCACTGAGGGCGCGTGCACAACTCTGACGAACGGCGTTTGAAAAACCAATGTCTGAATCGAATTCTAGCGATGGAAAACAGCGAGGCAACTGCTCCGCCATATTAAAAAATGTTACATGATAAAGTATGTGAAAGAGCACGTACTAAATCATATGCCGAATTGTCTACCGTTATGAACGATATTCGCCTACGATTAATCATGTTTAAGACTACAAGAATGCAATAATATTCTCAGGTTTTTATGAGAACTGTTCCAACAAACAATGATAAATATAAAAATAAATTTAGAAAATGATAACAATATCGTGAATGGGATAAAACAAACATAGGAATACAAAAAGATCGCAAACATAGAGGACAATATGTAGAAATATATAACAGGACCAAACTATTTTATACTTACCAACTAAAAGATATAAAAATACTAGAAAATATAGGCAAAATAACTATGGCCAACACCCACTTCAGAATTAAACATAAACTTCCCCACCACATCCTGATGTAACTTAAACACACATGTGATCTAAACGAAAATGTACAAAATGTAAATAATGTAAATAGAACTAGGATTAGGAAACTAGGATTAAGGACAAAACAGAATATTCTGAAAGGGTTTTTTTCAATTTTTTACCTAATATGCAATCAAAAACAAAAACAACTACTAAACAATAAGCATAGAAAACACAAACATACTAGTTAAATTCCAAGGAATAGGTATAGTACCCAAAAACAAAAATGTCAAATACACTCATGTATCCAAAAGGACTACCTAAATAAAAAGAGCTTTCAAATCAAAATCGAATCAATTGCGGTACTCATTGTCAGCGTTGAAGAGTAGCATCATACGTTTACCAGCAGCGCAATTACAGTTCATGTGAGTCGTGAATCACTAAATTTCGGAGGATTAACCCGTAATAATCACCATGTTAATTTGATTCTAATCGATTTTCAATCGAATAATACATGTGTTTACAACAGACAAAAACTCGAAAAATGTATGATTGAACTCCATTCCTTCTTTTATCTTCTCAAACCTCGAATCATGAAGTTCATCCTTCAAAATGAATGTATTTTCTAAAAGACACCGTACTAAACTATTTTCTTATGATAGTGATCTAACTCAAGAGTATCGTGCTAAGTTTTTGCGTAAAAATATCGGAAATTGAAAAAGTTATGAATATTTGAGTAGAAAACCGTGTTTTCCGAACACTTTTTCTTCAGAAATTTTTTTTTTAGTACTTGCAAACCAAAAATTCAGTTTCATCGATGAGTGCATATTTTTCAATGTTTGAATTTTTACTCAAATTCACCTGGTGTTGCTATCATGATAGATTACTCAGGTGTGATTATTACGAGTTGATGATTTCTTTTTTCCCAGATTAGCATTACGACCCATTATCCTGCTAGCAATAAACTTCGTTTCAGGTTTGCGAACACTCGCTATGAATATCTTCTCACGAATTCGTGTAGCACGATAAAGTTTCATGGATGTACAAGCGTGGTATCAATCCATAATTTCTTTTCGTGACAAAATACCGCTATAGGTATAAACGAGCACTTCTTCAGACCAGAGCCAGTAAAGTCTCACACTTCAAACTGAACACAACTCCGGAGATCATAAAAAGTAAGGTTGTATTCTCATCAGGTATGTAACGATCCATCATTAATGATACCGTTTCTCTTTTTTGATCAGAAGTCAATTGATAATGTGGACAGTAATCCGAAAAGATTGGCGTGTTTAACAATATCATTCAAAATTTGAGTCGACTAATACTCATCACCCAATAAAAGCGAACTTGGGATAGTTTTAAGTATCTGATCTTCGATTTCCAATAACTTACAGATCAACAATGAAATTCGTCTTCGCGATTGCTGCCCTAGCTATGGCTATAGATTTCGCAGATTGTGGTTGTTGCGGTTTGTTCGGCGGGCGTCGCGAGAAAGAAACAATAATCAGTAAGTACTTCGTGAGACGATAACGAAGCTCCGTGACCGAATGTTTCGTGATGTTCCAATATTCATGAATTAACACTTCAACATATGTTACTCATATTCAACAATGAATTATCGTCGTGTTTCCGACTTCCGTATTTATAGAGAGGGGAGAAGACTGCTCGGCTCTGCTAGACACGCAGGATGTTTCACCAACAGTGATATGCGAAGAAGGCACTCACTGTTCTATAAATATTCATGTAGGAGAATTTCCAGAGCCTGGTGTAACTACTCAGTATATTTGCGTTGCTGACGGACAGCCAATAAAGAAAACCGGTCACTTGGACCACTAATAAAAATAAAATGTTGTTAAAGTAGTCAACAATATCTTCTTGAAAATATAAAATACACAAAATGCGAAAGCACAACTTGTCTTTTTCGTAACCCTCAGCATGAATTATACATGTAGACACTCAGTAGGTATGTAAGTTAAAAAATCATTGAGAAGCTTACCAGCAGATTGTATAGTCGTAGCGGGCATTGCTAAACACTGAACTGGATCACCTTGCAATTCAACACAGTTCTCGAAGACGTACATTATTTGATTAATCTTAACTGCTTGGATAGCGTAACAGTGAATCGTCAGTAATTTGGTGCTTGAAATTCACGTTAGTTCGATTTTCTTGGAGACTCCCAGTCATTGTCGATATATTCTCAGTTGCGCGCTCCATTTCCTACATTTTTTGAGGAAACAATTTTTATCAGAAGAATCAAAGACACCGTGAATCTTTCTCACATCGCGATTCATTTCTGAATCCAAGTGAAATGTTCACATTTATTCGACTATTGAATCTATGAAGCCGACTTCAATGACAAGATTCCGAAGAAAAGCGCCTGTGTACTTTGCGAGACGATGTACACATCATTTTATACTACCTACTCTATCTATATCCATAGCTAGAGTTTAATCAATAATTATCGCTGTTATATACCGTGTGGATTCCGACGTCGTGTGGTCAACTTTATGAACCTATCATCAACTGCAAAAAATGTCCGATATGACTTCCTGATCCGTTTCTATCCGAAAAAGCGGTGAAAAATGGCCAACCCGTACTGTTTGCGGCCCAATTCGGAATTCTATTTTTCTTTACCATTAGATATGGCTACGCCATGTTCCAAATAAACTGATAGATAATTAACTTTTTGTGTTTATTTTAATCCGTGTAGACCCGGGGTAGTTTAAAAGATCTTACCCAGACAACAAAGCGTGCGGGCGCATAGCAGCCGCACGGCGTGCGAGTACGATCTGTCGACATGTCGCCGACATAGTGCCAACATGTCCTGAGGATTGAAAAAGAATCCTCATAGTGGGCGCACTCGGCCCGCTCAATATGTCTCATAGCGTGCGTCCACCGCGAGTGCAAGCTGACGAAATTATATACATCAAAATTGAAAACAATTTACTTTAAAATTCGGTGGTTTTAATTCCGTGGTGTAGCAGTGACTGAATTTAAATTCTTCAAGTTGTTGATTTAACCATCGAAGAATTATTTTATCGTCATTTGTGATTGATAATTTGAGCAAATTGTGACCGACATAGTGCCAATATGTCCTGAGGATTGAAGAAGAATCCTCATAGTGGGCACATTCGGTCAGCACAATATGTATCTGCATAGTGTGCGGCCACTATGAATGTAAGCTGAATGAATTATGTTCATCAGAATTCAGAATGCGAACACTATATCAAACACAGTGGTTTTTCCTGCCATAGTGCAGTAGTTAATGAATTTACCAAGCAGCTGTTTTCTGAAGTATTTATAATTAATAAAGATCTCATTTCATTCTATAGGTACTTGCATGGTGTGTAACTAAATTTATTTGAGCAAAATTAAGGTAATTTTTGGACGCAAATCAGAACTGATTAATACAAAAGTATTCATAATTTAGGTTGAAGTTCATATATTGATATAAAAGGTGATTCAGAATTCGTGACGACTATATCTATACCCGAGAAAAAATAATGTCATCTAATTCGATAAAATTCAAATATTCATTAGATATGTTTAGATCTATTCAGAACCAAATTCAATTGGATACATCTGTCAATCTAGATGTACGTCTTGGATCAAAGCGAATCTGATCGTTTCAAGACTGGCTATGACCCTATCCATTCAGATATAACAATAGTTAGTTGGATGCGAAAGCCTGTGTGGTTTATAGATACGAGCAGATCTAGTGACTTTGGGACACAAACTATGACGCCAAAAATTTTGTGTACTGTTTTCAGGGTACTTCCTTGCGAGCATAGCTGAAATTACTGATGATTACTAAATTATCAGATGATTCATAATAATATGCCACATGAATAGTATTAAATTCTACAAAAATATGATATACATTAACTATTGCTCTGATAAGTATGGTCGCGGTTATTGAAGATGTGATCAAGTGAAAATAGGTAAATAATTCGTCATCGTTACAACATGACAAAGTATTACCAATTCTCCCATGAAATAGTTAGAGCCAGTAAAACACCGGACACGAATCGTACGTACAACGAAGTTGAGCAACATTGGCCGCGACTAATAGTTGGATGGGTGACCGCGAAACAGGCTTGGGTCAGAAACTGTTGCGATGCAATTTTTTTTCTATTTGTTTGAATACTCCCGTATCCAGAAGTGTGAAACTGGATCCATTCGGACACAGTCATATCCAATGAGATGGAAACGGAGTTTTTATGAAATCATATCTAATGGTTCAGATAAAATTCTATCCACGCACGACATGCGTCGCATATGCGCCGCATATGAGGACGCACATGCTTGATATATGCCATCACGACGTGCGGATGATCCGCACGTCATGTACGCACCATGCAAGCAGCATGCAGACATTTTGTTATCTGCCCTACTAAAAATGTCTGATAGGGGAATATGTGAAAGAGCACGTACTAAATCATATGCCGAATTGTCTACCGTTATGAACGATATTCGCATACGATTTATCATGTTTACGACTACAAGAATGCGATAATATTCTCAGGTTTTTATGAGAACTGTTCCAACAAACAATGATAAATATAAAAATAAATTTAGAAAATGATAACACTATCGTGAATGGGACAAAACAAACATAGAAATACAAAGAGACGCAAACATAGAGGACATATATGTAGAAATATATAACAGGACCAAACTATTTTATACTCACCAACTAAAAGATATAAAAATACTAGTTAATATAGGCAAAATAACTATGGCCAACACCGACTTCAGAATTAAACAGAAACTTCCCCACCACATCCTGAGGTAACTTAAAGTCTAAAGACACATGTGATCTAAACGAAAATGTACAAAATGTAAATAATGTAAATAAAACTAGGATTAGAAAACTAGGATTAAGGACAAAACAAAATATTCTAAAAGGGTTTTTTCAATTATTTACGTAATATACAATCAAAAACAAAAACAACTACTAAACAATAAGCATAGAAAACACAAACATACTAGTTAAATTGCAAGGAATAGGTATAGTAACCAAAAACAAAAATGTCAAATACACTCATGTATCCAAAATGACTACCTAAATAAAAAGAGCTTCCAAATCAAAATCGAATCAATTGCGGTACTCATTGTCATCGTTGAAGAGTAGCATCATAGGTTTACCAGCAGCGCAATTACAGTTCATGTGAGTCGTGAATCACTAAATTTCGGAGGATTAACCCGTAATAATCACCATGTTAATTTGATTCGAATCGATTTTCGATCGAATAATACATGTAGTTACAACAGACAAAAACTCGAAAAATGTATGATTTAAGTCCATTCCTTTTTTTATCTTCTCAAACCCCGAATCATGAAGTTCATCCTTCAAAATGAATGTATTTTCTAAAAGACACCGTACCAAACTATTTTCTTATGATAGTGATATAACTCAAGAGTATCGTGCTAAATTTTTGCGGAAAAATATCGGAAATTGAAAAAGTTAGGAATATTTGAGTAGAAAACCGTGTTTTCCGAACACTTTATCTTCAGAAATTTTTTTTAGTACTTGCAAACCAAAAATTCACAGTTTCATCGATGAGTGCATATTTTTCAATGTTTGAATTTTTACTCAAATTCACCTGGTGTAGCTATCATGATAGATTACTCAGGTGTGATTATTACGAGTTGATGATTTCTTTTTTCCCAGATTAGCATTACGACCCATTATCCTGCTAGCAATAAACTTCGTTTCAGGTTGGCGAACACTCGCTATGAATATCTTCTCACGAATTCGTGTAGCACGATAAAGTTTCATGGATGTACAAGCGTGGTATCAATCCATAATTTTTTTTCATGACAAAAACCCACTATATGAACGAACACTTCTTCAGACCAGAGCCAGTAAAGTCTCACACTTCTAACTGAAAACAACTCCGGAGACCATAAAAAGTAAGCTTATATTCTCATCAGGTATATAACAATCTATCTTTAATGATACCGTTCCTCTTTTCTGAACAAAAGTCAATTGATAATATGGACAGTAATCCGAAAAGATTGGCGTGCATGTTTAACAATATACTAATACTCATCACCCAATAAAAACAAACTTGGGATAGTTTTAACATAAGTATCTGATCTT
Source organism: Euura saliciscinereae (assembly GCA_018420115.1). NCBI lineage: Eukaryota > Metazoa > Arthropoda > Insecta > Hymenoptera > Tenthredinidae > Euura > Euura saliciscinereae. The sequence continues at coordinate 7,159 of JAFFZH010015152.1, read as the reverse complement.
CGATTTCCAATAACTTACAGATCAACAATGAAATTCGGCTTCGTGATGGTTGCCTTAGCTATGGCTATAGCTGTCGTAGAAGGTTTTTTTTGCGGTTTGCAGAACTGTTTCAGGGTGCGTCGCGAGCAAGTAACAGAGCAAGTAACAGAGCAAGTAACAGAGCAAGTAACAGAGCAAGTAACAGAGCAAGTAACAAAGGGCCGCCGTACAATCATAATGAGTAAGTTATTCGTGAGACGATAACGAAGCTCCGTGACCGAATGATTCACGATGTTCCAATATTCACGAATTAACACTTCAACATATGTTACTCATATTCAACAATGAATTATTGTCGTGTTTCCGTATTTATAGGGGAAGGAGAAGACTGCTCGCCTCTGTTAGTCAAGGGGGGTCCTGCACCAACAGTGGTATGCGAAAAAGGCACTCACTGTGAACAAAATTATAATGTACGACTACTTCCAACTCATACTAATACTTTTAAGTATACTTGCGTTGCTGACAGAGAAAAAAGAAAACCGGTCACTTGGACCACTAATAAAAATGAAATGTTGTTAAAGTAGTCAACAATATCTTCTTGAAAATATAAAATACACAAAATGCGAAAGCACAACTTGTCTTTTTCGTAACCCTCAACATGAATTATACATGTGGACATTAAGTAGGTATATGTAAGTGAAAAAATCGTTGAGAAGCTTACCAGCAGATCAAGAGACTCGGTAGAGTCTCGAGCCAAGTACATTAAAAAAAAATTTTTTACGCGCGAGAAACTCAACGGCTCTATATACCCGAGCGAACTCTGTTTCGGCCGAACGGCAAATTTTTAAGTCGTGTTTATTCCGTCTTCGTGACAAATATCGCTTTGGGCATGCAAGATTCTGAATCTGGATTCGAAAAGCTCTCATTTAAGCCCAATTTGACCGTAGTCAGTTGACTGAGAGCTTAGATATGATTAATTATAGATTTCTGATACCCCGTTTCATCGCCAATTTCATTTCCTCCTCCAGTCGTTTCAAGGTCGTTTCAAATTCTGAATATATAAACTATAGAAGGGATCGTTCGAGTAATAGGGAAGTTACATGGTGCTGAAATATCACAGAGTTTCCGATCTATCTAGTATAATAGATGCAAACAGACGAAGCAACATTGTCTATGGCCGTCAACTTAGCCGTCATTGGCCGTCGTTCCGTCGTCGTTGTCGGCTGCTAGATAGAGGCTTACAAGTTAGCCGTCGTCTGTCAGCTGCTAGGTTAAATGAGGTTAGGTTCTGCTAGGTTGATGGCGCGGTCAACAAAAGGTTTCATTTATAAATATTCCCGCTCGACGTATGACGATGTAACGATATTGATAATAGGAAGAGGACAAGAAACAATGATTTATGATTTATAATTCTCTACTGCAGTCGATTGGTTCTAAAAGAATGTGTTAAAGTCAATCGACATTTGGTAGTACGTAACCTATGAGATTGATCGTGCTATATTGTTATTGAAACGAAATAATACTCTACGATGTTGAACGTTCGCGTCATGCTCTGTCTTGTGAAAGAATATTCGTTCGGACGAGCGATTTATTGATATGCGACGAGTCCTAAGAAATAACAGACGTATATCCCGGAGGACAGTTTAGAGCAGACGTAAATCAGAAGACGCTTTGAGGCGATTATAGAGCTCCGTACACATTCCCTACACGGTTTCATCGGTTACATTTCAGTTTTAAACTGTCTACCGAATACGTCTGTTTCCGCAGGACTTTCCGATATGAACATTCGTTCAATTGTTTTGGTTATATTTTCGCACGCCTACTTCTAGCTCTACAGGAAAAATGTGTACGCTGCAGTATGCTCCGGAGGTTTTCTTCGATGACTTTCAATTCTCACGTTGCGGAACAGTTCTTGGAGCACTCGTGTAATACGACCTCAAATCATCGGATTCTGACGATAAGAATACCTTGGTGGACCAGATGGAACAGACGAATCTTGCCATGCAATCTAATAACAGAAGTACTATCTCGGAAGACTTTATTGAGTGTATATCGATAGTGATTCGTTTATTTTGATATTTCCATACTATTATTATTTTTGCAGGAGATCATAAAAACATCATACTGAAGCATGGCAGGATACGGATTTCCACTTATGCTGAAGTTCATTGTCAGACAATTCTGAAAGTATTCATCCGGCCAACGTATTCAGGTAAGGGAAGACTGCGGTTAAATTTTGAAAATAGCTTTCAGATGTGATATAAAAAAATCCTTCCAGCAGTTTTTGAGTAGTGGTAGTATAGACTGTGAAAAAAAATTCCAGCCTTCTGCGATGAAAGTGTTATCGCAAGGAACCTTGCGAACAAGATTTTGCCTACTGCTACCAAAATTCCCTGCGTCTACACTTTGACCGCAGGAGGCTTAAATTTTTTTCCCGCACTCTATACTGCCATAATTTCAAAATTACTGAACGGACTTGTTTATGCACCTCTTTTTAATATTCTAAAAACTAAAAAACCTATCTCTGCCCAAAATTTCATCGAAGTCTCCCCTTAAAAACGAGAACCTTCAGTATTACCTCCCTTAATATCGCATTCTCAGTACATATTTTCCATAGTTTGTATAGTCGTAGCGGGCATTGCTAAACACTGAACTGGATCACCTTGCAATTCAACACAGTTCTCGAAGACGTACATTATTTGATTAATCTTAACTGCTTGGATAGCGTAACAGTGAATCGTCAGTAATTTGGTGCTTGAAATTCACGTTAGTTCGATTTTCTTGGAGACTCACAGTCATTGTCGATATATTCTCAGTTGCGCGATCCATTTCCTACATTTTTTGAGGACACAATTTGAAATGAATTCTCGAAGAGCTGACCGGGAGATATCATGCGATCGATCATATGATCAGAAGAATCAAAGACACCGTGAATCGTTCTCACATCGCGATTCATTTCTGAATCCAAGTGAAAAATGTTCACATTTATTTGACTATTGAATCTATGAAGACGACTTCAATGACAAGAGTCCGAAGAAAAGCGCCTGTGTACTTTGCGAGACGATGTACACATAATTTTATACTACTCTATCTATATCCATAGCTAGAGTTTAATCAATAATTATCGCTGTTATATCCCGTGTGGATCCCGACCTCGTGTGGTCAACCTTATGAACCTATCATCAACTGCAAACAATGTCCGATAGGAATTTCTGATCCGTTTCTATCCGAAAAAGCGGTGAAAAATGGCCAACCCGTACTGTTTGCGGCCCAATTCGGAATTCTATTTTTTTTTTACCATTAGATATGGCTACGCCATGTTCCAAATAAACTGATAGATAATTAACTTTTTGTGTTTATTTTAATCCGTGTAGACCCGGGGTAGTTTAAACGATCTTACCCAGCCAACAAAGCGTGCGGGCGCATGGCAGCCGCACGGCGTGCGAGTACGATCTGTCGACACGTCGCTGACATAGTGCCAACATGTCCTGAGGATTGAAAGCTGCACAAAATGGTAATTGTCGATGTCAAGCGGTGATTGTGAGTTTCGCCCGTTCATCATGGCCGCGACCACCGCTTGACATCGACAATTACCATTTTGTGCAGTTTTCAAGAATACGTCATCATTGTTGCATTAAACAAAGAAGTTTTCCGATATAGGTTCCTTTTCCGCGCTCGTAACGCGTAGGCTTTGCTATCAGTGAAATCAAGTGAAAACCGGGTACGGTCGATAAAGAAGAGTAAAAAATGACTGTAGCATGCTCTTAAGCAACATTGGCCGCGACTAATAGTTGGATGGGTGACCGCGAAACAGGCTTGGGTCAGAATCTGTTGCGATGCAATTTTTTTTCTTTTTGTTTGAATACTCCCGTATCCAGAAGTGTGAAACTGAATCCATTCGGACACAGTCATATCCAATGAGATGGAAACGGAGTTTTTATGAAATTATATCTAATGGTTCAGATAAAATTCTATATCCACGCACGACATGCGTCGCATATGCGCCGCATATGAGGACGCACATGCTTGATATATGCCATCACGACGTGCGGATGATCCGCACGTCATGTACGCACCATGCAAGCAGCATGCAGACATTTTGTTATCTGCCCTACTAAAAATGTCTGATAGGGGAATACGCGGTCGTATCAGATTTTTAATATGGCGTTTGAACCCGTATTATATCTGGACCTATCCGAGGACCTTTCAGAATGGACTTTCTGATAGGTTTTCGGATAGGTCCAGATAGAATACGGGTTCAAAAGCCATATTAAAAATCTGATACGACCGTATTTCCCTATCAGACATTTTTAGTAGGGTGGGAACTTACGCAGACGCTATCAAAGAACATGCATGGCCGAAACGTCATTCGAATAATAAAAAACTCGTTACACAAACTGATCGTCACACCCACGAGTCTTCTTTCCTAATCCATGAACAACGATCAAAAATCTCTCTCGAACTATCAAAGAACTCAAGATATGCAGACAAAATGAGCAAAAAACCAACTCACTAACAAAATCAGCGAACAAATAAGCATACCCAGAAACGAAACCTGGGAAACCAAATTAAAAAGCCTTAACATTCAAGATATAACTCCGTATGGAAAATGGCAAAAGCCTTTACCAAAAAATCGGAGTGCATAATCCCCACCCTCCAGGGCACAAGGGGCCTTGCCCTCAGCAACGAACAAAAAGCAAATGCTTTAGCAGAAAATTTTGAGAAAGTGCATCACCTCACTGAAAACATGGGAAAACGAGCCCTGGAAAACGTAGTACAAAACCAAATTAGAGAAATTAAACAAACAAACATAGATAATAAGGACATAGTACTTACCTCACCCAAAGAAATACAGCAAATCATCCAAAAGTCCAAACCCAAAAAAGCACCAGGTCCGGATGGAATCCAGAATAAAGTATTAAAGCACCTGCCTAAAAAATCACTGGTACAACTGAAACATATTATCAACACTTGTTTCAAACTCAGCCACTTTCCCACCACCTGGAAACATGCGAACCTGTCAGCTTTTCCCAAACCAGGGAGACAGACTATTTCCACAAAACTACAGACCCATTAGCTTACTGAACATAATCAGTAAAATTTTTGAAAACATAATACTAAACAGACTGAAAACACACGAAGATTTAGAAAGGGACTTAATACAGTACAGCAGTAAGTTAGACTTACAGACCACATAAGCACAAATTACAACATAAACAAATCAACAACGCTAGCACTGCTGGATATTGAAAAAGCGTTTGATACAGTTTGGCACGACGGACTAATTAATGAACTAAACATACCACTATACATAACCAAAACACTCCAATCATACCTTAAAAACAGAACATTCACTGTCATAGCCAACGGAGATCCATCTGAAAGACAAAACGTAGCAGCAGGGGAATTCCCCGGGGCTCCATCCTTGGACCGGTGCTCTTCCTCTTATCTATTACATAAACGACATATAGCTTTATTCGCGGATGACACAGCAATATATTCAAGCTCGGAGCAAAAAGACTGCACAAACAAACGTACAAATACATGTAAACAAAATTATTAACCATTTTAAAAAATAGAAAATTGAAATTAATGAAGCTAAGACTGAATTAGTAATCTTTAGCAAACAAAGAAAAAAGACGGAAATCCCCCGATTCAAAATAAATAACTCACTAGTCCAACCAAAAGAAGAAGCCAAATACCTTATAGCGTAATCTTAGATGACAACTTGAATTTCACTGCCCACGTAAACTACATCAAAACTAAAGCCCAAAAAATCAAAGGGTTGTTATACCATTTACTATGTAAAAAAAGTGTATTAAGTGTTAAAAATAAATAATCACTATATATGGCTTAGTATTATCAAACCGATACTATTATACGCAGTTCCTGTGTGGAGCAACACATGCAAAACTATAAACATCAAGAAAATCAAAATAATACAAAACAAAATACTGAGAACACTAACCAACGCTGAATGGGATAAAACAAACATAGAAATACAAAAAGACGCAAACATAGAGGACAGATATGTAGAAATATATAACAGGACCAAACTATTATATACTTACCAACTAAAAGATATAAAAATACTAGAAAATATAGGCAAAATAACTATGGCCAACACTCACTTCAGAATTAAACATAAACTTCCCCAACACATCCTGATGTTACTTAAAGACAAATGTGATCTAACCGAAAATGTACAAGATGTAAATAATGTGAATAGAACTAGGATTAGGAAACTAGGATTAAGGACAAAACAAAATATTCTAAAACGGTTTTTTTTCAATTTTTTACCTAATATACAATCAAAAACAAAAACAACTACTAAACAATAAGCATAGAAAACACAAACATACTAGTTAAATTCCAAGGAATAGGTATAGTAACCAAAAACAAAAATGTAAGTACACTCATGTACCTATCCAAAATGACTACCTAAATAAAAAGAGCTTTCAAATCAAAATCGAATCAATTGCGGTACTTATTGTCAGCGTTGAAGAGTAGCATCATAGGTTTACCAGCAGCGCAACAGTTCATGTGAGTCGTGAATCACTAAATTTCGGAGGATTAGTTTTCAATCGAATAATACATGTAGTTATAACAGACAAAAACTGGAAAAATGTATGATTGAACTCCTTTCCGTCTTTTATCTTCTCAAACCCCGAATCATGAAGTTCAACCTTCAAATGAATGTATTTTCTAAAAGACACCGTACGAAACTGTTTTTTTATGATAGTGATACAACTCAAGAGTATCGTGCTAAATTTTTGCGGAAAAATATCGGAAATTGAAAAAGTTATGAATATTTGAGTAGAAAACCGTGTTTTCCGAACACTTTATCTTCAGAAATTTTTTTTAGTACTTGCAAACCAAAAATTCACAGTTTCATCGATGAGTGCATATTTTTCAATGTTTGAATTTTTACTCAAATTTACCTGGTGTAGCTAATTGTAGCTAGATTACTTAGGTGTGATTATTACGAGTTGATGATTCATTTTTTCCCAGAATAGCATTACGACCCATTATCCTGCTAGCAATAAACTTCGTTTCAGGTTTGCGAACACTCGCTATGAATATCTTCTCACGAATTCGTGTAGCACGATAAAGTTTCATGGATGTACAAGCGCGGTATCAATCCATAATTTCTTTTCGTGACAAAATACCGCTATAGGTA
>JAFFZH010015149.1:74966-89517 GCA_018420115.1 Euura saliciscinereae | reverse complement strand
CCCCCCGATACTAGATTGTACTTGTAGGATCCTCTGCTGTAGCGCAATATCGTCGAGGGGTGGATATTTCAAAATTTCGGTACGAAAAAATAGTCACCCGCGACCCATGTGAGTGAATATCTGCCCCCCGATATAACAGCGCGTCAGGTGCAAAAAAACGCGTTTTCGAACGAAAGTACTTGAAATTCGATTTTTCATTCACCACGCCATGGTTTTCCTTATCTTCTCAGTTGCTTTCAGATTGCAAACTGAATATACTTTTTGATGTATGAAAACTACTATCATCTTGTAGCTGGGAGTATCTTGTTTAAAAATCACTATCATATAATTCAGTTTAGTCTGATAACCAAAGGAAGAATCTGTTGCGTGTCACCACGCAAATCTATAATATTAATATAGATTAGATTTCTTCTATTTTCGATAATATTATACTAATTCCATAATACAACGACGAACTGGTAAAAACCCAGAGACGAGACGAAAACACGGAACAATAGACAGGACATCGACCATAAACCCCTCGAACTTTCTACTAATTTTCTCTATTTCTGACCAGCACATTTGGGCGACCAAATGTGCGGCCATAAACTCAAAATTCCAGTTCCTTTTACAACCCTACCCACGTGAATTTCTTCAAATTTGTACTCTATTGTTTCCAACATTTCCTGGACTCCACTACAACCTATGTATCCACATACCTCTTCCAAGAAACTCCATTCACCTAACTCCAACCCTTAAGTACCTACTACTTCGGATGGACGTCCCTTTCCCAAAAATTATCTAACAATCAAAGAATTTATCCAATTTCCTCACTCCACTATCTTAACCAATCCTAATCTTGGTTACAAACTCTTACACCCTCTACTTTTCCAAAATCTTCCACTTTCTTCCTTCTATTAACTTCCAAACGACAGTTTACATCAATTTCTCAAACCAACAAGAACTAATAGGACAGTCAGTCCTCAAACCGACAAACTATCAAACACCTAACAAATCAACAACCTATCGAATATCTAACAAACAGTCAAATCTTACTGAAATATCAATTAAACAACTTAGAAACATTCCGTCATATCAACTAAACAAAATACCTCAACATGTTCAAGAACATTGAACAACCATGACTAATTTCTGTAAACCTTGTAAATAATCGAACATTCAACAATTTGTAAATATACAGTTAGTGAGACAGGCTGTAATTGAAAAAAAAAAAATTTGGCGCCGTGACGACCGAATCACTGAGCCAGTCAGTCGGTAAACCCGGGTACGGACTGAGTGTATATGCCCGTACATAGATGTCCTCACCGGGCTTCCGTACGTGATCCTCCGCCGCACGATCTTCCTGCGCTACATAGGCCAGTAGCCACAGCTCGCGAGTCGCCACGTTGGAACTGTTGACGGAGGCTGAATGAAGTTTATCTGACGTTACCGAGCTCGGATTGTATTTATAAGGATTATTCATACTGTGAAAATAGTTGAAAAAAATTGAAACAAGGTTAGAATCATTACTATTCACACGTTGACAATATCGTCCGATAAGATTATCTCGTAGTTTGCGATGTCACTCGTTATTTATCGCACTTGACACTTGCCGCAATCGTTCGTTCCCATTTCTACACATAACTCGACGTTTTATGTAATTTAAAAAAACAGTTGTTAACCTCAATAACGTCGCCGACAAACAACGGACCCATCGCTTATCCGGGAACGAAACTTTCTCTCACTCCACACATCTTAGATTGTCTCAATATTGCAGCTTCGATTTTTTTAATGAAACCTCCGATCTAAATAATCCTCAAAGCCTCTATACCATGGTTTTAGATATAGTTAAAAGCCTACGATATTCTGAAATAATAAAACCAAATATTTCCTTACATAACTTTACTCATATTTTCATTTCTACCGATGCTAAATCATTAATTTTTACTTTCCACGTCGGCCAGGATAAAAGATGAAGGTGAAGGAGCTTTTACGTACCGTCAATGTGGCGTGGTCGCCATCTGCCCAACACCCGATATTACTTGCTGCCGGAACTGCGGCGCAGCAGCTAGACGCGAGCTTCAGCACTTCGGCTAGCCTCGATTTATATGCGCTCGGTCTACAAGAGCCTGGATATGAAATGGAACTCAAAGCTTCTGTGTCTAGCGACAACAGGTAGCTCAAAACTTGCTTTGATCCTCGATACACCGTTCAACTCTGAAATCCATGTTTTTCAGGTATCACAAGATCATCTGGGGATCCTACGGCAACGATCCAGCTGGAATAATCGTGGGAGGCTGCGATTACGGGACTATCAAGATATACTCAGCCGCCAAGATGCTTGCGAATGAAAATAACTGCATTCTCAGTAGTCCCGATAAGCACACAGGTCCCGTCAGAGCCATGGACTTCAACCCCTTCCAAACAAACTTGTTGGCTACTGGGGCTACGGAGAGTGAAATTTATATATGGGATCTCGTTAACACTGGGACCCCGATGACCCCCGGTACTCGAAGCCAGCCTTTGGAAGATGTTCAGTATATCGCATGGAACAAGCAAGGTTCGAATACTCCCTGAATCTAATTGCAGTATGATGCAATATAACGGGATATTGAAGCTGAACGAATAACGCCGTGTCTTTCTTTCAGTACAACATATTCTTGCCTCGACCTTCTCGCAAAGATGTGTGATATGGGATTTGAGGAAAAACGAACCAATAATCAAGCTTAGCGACGCAAATTCGAGGGTATGAATTGAAAATCTTGTGTATTTTGAGATGATTTTAGTTTTATTAACTCAAGGTTCGATGGAAAGCCGTACAGTGGCATCCGGACGTTGCGACGCAGTTGTGTCTTGCTTCTGAGGACGATCAGACTCCGATTATCCAACTTTGGGATCTTAGGTTCGCCACATCGCCTCTGAAAACTTTGGAGGGTCACCAGAGGGGGGTTCTCTCAATTGCTTGGAATCTGCACGACCCAGACCTCCTCATCAGTTGTGCCAAAGACAACAGAATTCTTTGTTGGAACCCAAATTCGACGGCAGCTGTAGGTTTACTTGCAATCAGAATCATCCTGGATCATCACGTATTCGTTTATTCATCTGCATTCGATGAAATTCATACCCTGAAACGAATTTCACAGAACGGCGAGGTCCTCTGTGAGCTGGCGCAAACGAATCAATGGAACTTTGACGTCTCTTGGTGTCCTCGAAACCCGGCTCTGGTCGTCGGAAGCAGCTTCGATGGCCATGCCGTTGTCTACTCGCTTCTGGGAGGGCAGCAGCAAGTTTCCAACGAAACTACGAACAAAATTGCCGACTCCTTTCCAGGAATGGACCCCTTCGCTCAGGCTCCACCTCCGGTGCATAATGAGTCTGCTGTCGATCTGAAACGGGCTCCGAAGTGGCTGAAGAGACCCATCGGAGCCTCGTTTGGCGTGAGTAATTTTTCAAATATTAGCAATCTTGATGATTATTGTTCTTCACAGCACAGAAAATAATTGTAGTCTTTTATCTTCCCACGAATGATATTGATACAATTTATTTTGATTTTAGTTTGGTGGAAAGCTGACGTTGTTTGAGAACGAGCCGCCGAATACCAACACGCCTAATTCGACGGGTAGAATAATTGTATCTCAAGTGATAACGGACCCGGAATTGATTCACCGGTCGAACCACCTCGAAGCAGCGCTCCAGAATGGTCAATTTGTCGATTTCTGTAAGGGCAAAGCGGACATGGCAAACGACGAACATGATCGAAAAGTGTGGAATTGTCTGGGTGCTCATTTCGGAGAAAACGTAGCCGGGGATGTGTTGGATTTACTAGGATATGATTCGCAATCGATTCACAGAAAGCTCAGTAAATTTGTACCTGAAGAAAAAACAGAGCGGAACCAAGATATCGACACAAACTTGAATAATGTGAGAAATGTTGGATTTAGAAAATATTTTTACTACAATTCTGGATTACATATCTAATGGATTTCATTCTCTCAGATTCCAAACGGGACTACTCCAGATGGGAGCGCAGCGTTCGATGCGATTGCTCAACAAGAGCAGATCAGGCAGTCCCCAGTCTCGACCAAGTCGATAGAAAACTTCAAAATCAACACCGGCGATGGTAATATATTTTATTTCGTGACTTTAATTGTCTCCCAATGAGTTTGGCGCGAATACAGACTCAATTGATATTTCAGACGAAGAGGGACTTATCACGCAGGCAATTCTGCTCGGTAATATCGAGGCTGCGGTATCCCTTTGTTTTTCCAACAAGCGTTACGCCGATGCCGTAATTCTGTCCATGGCTGGCGGACCTGAACTACTTGCCAAAACCCAGTACAGATATTTCTCCGAACACTCGAGTGCGCTGAATTCCCTCATTGCTTCACTGGTCAGCGAAGACTGGGGCGATATCGTCAAGAACTGCGATATAAAGTGCTGGAAAGAGGCACTGATCGGAGTCTTCACACATTCAAATCCAGAAGAACGTTCTGCACTTTGTGGTGAGTTAAGATCCAACCGAAAAATAACATAAAATGAACAATTCATCCATGATTCGATTAAAATCGTGAATTATATATTTTCAGACGTACTCGGCGATCGTTTGGCATCCAGCAACGATCCAATTTTGAAAAAAGAATCCCAACTTTGTTACATTTGTTCAGGAAATTTGAACAAAATGATCCAAGCCTCCGAAGGAGATGTTCAAGATATTGTTGAGCTGGTGACGATCATGCAAAAGGTTTTGGAACTTCAAGGTGCTCAAGACGTACAGATAGAAGGAAACGTCGCAGTCCTGTTATCTCAGTACGCGGAGATGCTGGCTGCAGAAGGAAATCTCGAAGCTGCTTTGATATATCTCGGCAATAGTCAAGAGGAGAGAATCGCAGCGTTGAGAGATCGCCTTTGTCACGCTTTAGGATATGTTCAACAAACTACTCGGCAAGCCCAACCCAGAGCGTCTATATCCAGTCAACAGAGTTACTACAGTCAGTCGCGGAAACCTTCTCAGCCTAATGTACAGTATCAAAGTGGATACGACGCCCCAAACCCGGGTGTAGCACAAAATACGTGGAACACGACACCCACGAAGCAATCGTACGCGCCGGTCACAAATCAGTTCGCTCCTCCGCAGCCAGGACAGTTTGGATCAGCTCCGAACCAGTCTCTTCAATCGAATGACCCGTACGCAGCACAACCCTATGGGTGGGCGCCAACGGCGCCTGCAGCTCAACCTCTGCCACCTCCGCCCACAGTGGGATCAAATCCGACTGGTTCCAGGCCCTCGAGTGTCGGACCTCAGTCGCGGTCGAAGTATATTCTCGATCCGTCTGTGAAAACGAGTTCATTTGGTAGCCCGTATGGGAATCAAAACTCGTTTGCCCCCGCACCCAATGTTTACAACAGTCAGCCGCAGTCGCAAGTCGCACCTGTTCAAGGATTTCCTCCACAAGGTTCTTTCCAGCCGCAATCTACCGCGCAATCGACTTTCTATCCTACTCAACAACCCCAGGCGCAGACTCCGCTGTATACTCAACCGCAAAACGATGTATCCAAACCTCCGCAACCCAATGTTTTAAATCCACTGCAGAACGCAGGTCAACCGTCGTTATATAATCCCGTTGCTGCTAAGCCACCGCCACAAGCTCAAAGCTACAGCAATGAGCACAGTTATCAGAACAGCTCACAATCTGGGTGGAACGACCCTCCGAATGCGAATACCACCAGAGCACAGGTAATTGAAATTTTATTGTATCTAGAAATATCGGGTTCAATCTAATGATTATTTTATCTGCATTCACTCCATCATTCATACAGAGGAGGCGGTCTTATCAGTTTTGTCCTGACTGAAGTCGATAGAATTGTGCTGTGTGCGTGTCCATACAATAGATATATCTGTTTGCTTATCGACAGGGACCAATGTAATAAATTGCTGTTTTTCTTTATAAAAATGGCGTAGCCAACACGGACTTCGAACAGCAATAATATAATGTCTGCTGAACATGCTGGTAGCAGAAAATGGAAAGCGAAACACTCGAAGTCTGATTCTGTAAAGGTAGCAAGATTTCTGGATTTTCGAGTGATTTCCAAAAAAAACTCATCAAACTTCTGAATCTCCTGGTTTTCAAATTTATCCTCAGTCTGACATCGATACACAATTCGAAAGAAATCCTCGGGCTCATCCACGCATTGTATTTTTGCCAATGCCAAGCTCGAACCAAGTACTAACACTCAAGTTGCAGCGGTTCTGAATGTGTGAGAGTTTGTTAACTGAAAGAATCAACTGTTCAAATAATGTACATTGGAACTTGTTTCAATATTGTTATTACAGCTTATTTCTCTCTTATGACTAACTATTCGATCATCTTCAGGCAAAAGCAGACTCGTTCCAGCCCCAGAATCCAATTTTACATCCGATCTTTGGTTCTACCCCACAACCGGAACAAGTTCCTAATGTGAGTACTGATCCCAAATCGGTCTACTTGTTCAGAAAATAAATTATCGTTGGAAAAACTATCACCTTTTCTTATTCCAGTTGATGGCGCAGGAAGGTGTTTACTCTAATCCGCAAACACCCTATGGTCAACCACCGCCAACCATGCCGCAACAACAGTATGGTCAGCCTCAGAATATTCCGTCGCAGTTCAACCCACCCGCGGAACCTCTACATCCCGTTCAACCGGCAAGGATTGCGGAACCAGAGAAACCAAAGCGACCCATACCAGAGGAGCACGTACACTTGAAGACTGTATTGGACGAAGTCAGGGAACAATGTTATAACAATGCCAAAAATCCGGTAAAATATCATTAACAGACGAATTAATGATACGTTCTTGAAAGTGGATCAAGATTGATCAGATTTTGACTTTGTCTATTTCTTATTTCAGCAAATCAAACGGAAGATCGAAGAAGTCGCTAGAAAGTTGGAAGTCTTGTACGATTGTCTTAGAGAAAATAAGGTGAGTAATGTACTTTATTAAGCTTGGTGTTGCGTTGAGAGTAAAACTAATGATCGGATCTCTTTTCGTTTCAGTTATCTCCAAATACTTTGGCCGCGCTTCATGAAATGTCTCAATTGATACAAAATGGAAATTATACCGGTGGATTGAGCCTTCACACGCAACTTGTTTCTGGACCAGATTTTAGTCAGATAGCATCGTTCATGCCTGGACTGAAAGTCTTGTTGCAAAGTGCGCTGCAGCTTGGTGTATACATCAGATAGGCCGAATGTATAGTGCAATTAACGTATATTCACGCATTCATTTATAGGTATTGATTATAAAATGCTATCAAGGGTGAAGAACGTAAACATAAACTTTTTTCAACACAGTCTTAGTTTTCGTACAAAGATCATTATCATGATTCTTAGGACACTGGACTGATTTTTTGATATTGAGAAGTTCATTGTACGAAAAGAGAATGTCGAATCCCAAGGCTTGATTTTGTAACTGCATTTGCTTAGTTGATTAACATTTATAAATATAATGCAATGTTAGTTGAAAGACAGAAGTACTAGCAGTTCATCTACTTTATTCTGCAACAGTTACAAACAATATATGCAATTTATTTATCAAAATTCAATTGATTGGTTTACTTAAAACCTGCTATGTACATAAAAATATCAATACTGCAATTATGAACCTTGATCTTGTAAATACAAGAATGTAGAAAACCCTTCGTTGCGTTATTCTTCAAGCTGGTTGAGCTGCAGATTGTCAAATTATATTGGATTCGATTTGCGTGATAGTTTAACTCTACCAAGAGGCAGCCACTTGAAGTGAGAGTAATTCTTTCGAAATATGCAATCAATCGCCGTGGCCACAGAATAATAATGTTACATGATCTGAAATTAATTTGTTTTCGCTTATTTTTTTTCAACAAATGTTTAATTCTAAAATATGTATATTTTCATCATTTCCAGCATCTCGAGTACGAAAAGTATTAGCCTTGCGAAAATTTGAAAGCGCACTATAAAAGCGACTTTTTACTCGTTTTAGATAGAACTAGGTGCTAATCTACACAATCTTAATCTTAAATTGCGTTTTATTATTCAATCTGATTTGATTTTTTTTTTAATGAACTAATACTAGACTCGAAAATCTTATACGAAGACCCTCCTCGACTCATTGAAGTTATTTGTTAATACGATAGTGATATGAACTTTTTATATAACAAGAGAAAAAGAAAAAAATATTCAGACTATACATTTATATAGGAAATAATTGTTGATAATAATCTTATTTTGTAAGATCAGTTATGAAAGTAATAAATAATCCATAACTATCACTTTACATCTAATCTTCAACGTGAATGAGCTAAATGAAACTATTCCACCGTTTCTTTTTTTCATCTTCGAGTATTCGTGCGTACAACGGGCCTCGCAATATCTTGAACTCGCCAATTAAAGACTCCCGAGTAATAATTCATCAAAATTAAAGCAAAGAGAAAACACTTTTGTTATCTGCTCTCGAAAAATTCGATCATCACGGATCGATTAAACTCTGTAGAATAGCATTTTTTTCGTTGAGAATGAATCTCTGCAGAAGATCGTCCAGGGGTTCAACCCCATCCCGGGCTGCTTGTCGTCTCATAGCTTGCTTCACCTCTTCTCGCACGCCCTTATCTGCGCCTCTCGTTGAAATACGTCGGCCTAGGCACGCAGGGTAATAACTGTTAGCAAAAACTCTCTAATTTCATGACCTTCTATCTCACTTTGTAAGATTCCTGAGCTGCTGGCTATGTCCAGGGATACTCCACCGCCATGCTCGGTCCATAAATATGTAAGCTCCTCCAAGATATCAACGCATATAATGTAGGCCTGGAAAAGCGGATACCCGAAGGATCCACGACTGACGATTTGCTCTGTGATAAGACCGAGAGTTCCAGCTTCTTGAGGCCAATCGATTTGCATCAGTACCAAAGCGTGTCCCAGTGCCAAATCGCCGACACCTCCAACTCTGGAGAAGTGCTCCTGGAAAACGAGAAAACTGTTATTAAACTTGTTCGTTTTTCAACAGACTCAGGGTACGCACTTTGATCGCTAGCAACAGTAGCCTGCAACAGTACTGGAGAACTGGGTTACGCGCCAGTGTTAAATAGTGCAGATGCCTTATGGCTGGGACCATCAGATTAGTCGATATTCTCCCTCTGGTGGCTAGCGGCAGCATGCTGGTAACGATGACTATGTGCTCCAGCATGCTCTGAAAAAGATTATATACGCGGTAAAGCTCGATCAATGAATGAGCTTTAACAATTTCCGCATCAACCCACCTTGTAATCTTTCAAAAAATAGCAAGAACTGGCTAGTCGAAGCTGAGTAGAGAGCGTCCTGCTCTCTTTAGCTAATCTAGCCATCATATCCCGATGCATGCCTTTGTACATGGCTAGATCGGTTAGGAAGGAGCTCAACCAGTTGTCCAATCGTAATTGTTGGCTCAATTTTCCCACTTCTCTCTGAAGGAAGTCGCTGCAGTGTAATATGTCCCATAACTTGACGGCGATCCCCAAACCATTGCCATTATAGTCTCCGTCGGTAGTAACCAGCAGCGCCAGAGAGTCTTCTCTCTTCCGTCGTTTCAGTTTCGGTTCTGTAAATGTATCGAACGAATCAAAGTCTTTAGCGTGAATTCTTCTCGAGTCTTTAACAACTTAGACTGTAAACGATGAAGAAATTCGACTCTACCAGCAGCGGGTGGATAGCTTATTTCCCCAAATGCTTCAACGAGGCAATACGTTGTTTCGGCAGAGTTAACAAGCGCGTAATGTTCGTGCAAGACCCTCATGAGGACGACGATTGTGCAGACCAGGAGTTGTCTAGCGACAAGTTCCTCGCACAACGCCCCGCTGTGCGTAGTTGCGTAGAGCTGTAATCTCTCGCTGTAAGTTTCTCTGCTCCATGGGGTAGCAAAGAGGGAGCTGAGTTCCCACGTGAGTTTAGCCCCGGTCAATTCCACCACCTGGAACAGTCTGTCCCAGGGCTGTTGGATCTGTGTGTCTTGAGGATGCTGGATGTAAGCCAGGTAGAATTCAACCGCTTTACAAAGAAGACGCAAACTCAGTCGAGGATGCAGCTCGACCGGAGCGGATCCGAGCAGGGGGAGAGCCTCGCAGGCCAGTAAACGTCTGAAGCCATTCACTGCTCGACCAGGGTGACTGTGCTTCTCTGCAGTTAGTAAAGTCTCAACCAAACGAGGCTGTGAATCAGAATAAATAGTAAATCGTGCACTCGGTTGGACTTGGAGACGAGAAAACTGGTTCTTTCAGCATTGATACCAATTCCTATGGATTTTGTAGACTTGAAAGAATTTGTGGGGGGAAAGTGACTCGGAAAATTTGAAAACCCAGAATTATACCCCGTGTGTAGCGATCGTTTGAGGGAATCGTCGGAGCAGTAGGAGAAGTAGTTTGCAGTGTTCCATCGTGTCTTCGCTGTGATCGGCGGTCATGATGAGAAGGCGATGTTGGAGGTCTTGGGGGATATGCTGAAACATTTGGCAGAGCAGATCTGCCTCCGGGTCGCATTGTTCCGAGCGTAAGCAGGCGGTGACTGTCTCGATTTCTTTCCATATATCTCGATCGTCGGGAAAATTCTGGAATCTGTTTTGGATTTTTATTTTGGATGAAAAGAAATTTACTCATTCTGTGAATCGTCGACTCGTTGCGAGGATACTCACATTTCGCTAAAACATTTAGCAGCCTCTTTAACATTCTTGGATAATTTTTCAATGCGATACGCCTCGAACTAGAATGAAAATATTAAAGTTTCAGTTATCCGAAATTTTCGTCACGTTTACTTCATCATTGAAAAATCTAGAGAAATTTCATCGGTACACGACGATACGTAAACATGAGATTTTTGGGTAATTCTAACCTGCACTTTAGCACTCTGTGGAAATAATGATTTTGCGGTTATCAACCATGACTTAGCGGCGTGGATATTAGTCGGCAAAGCTTCTTTGGCTCTCAGTATCAGATATTCTTCTTTCGAGAGATTATCCAAGCTTTTTGTTTTTTCCAACATCCTAATATCAAACTTCTGTTGTATCGTTTGAATCATTCATGACCTCATGTTCATTGTTCTAATCAGCTGTATACTATACTGCGTGTGTACTGTGTGTGTGTCACTGATATACCGTGAGTTTTTCGCTATGCGGGCCACTCGGTGCGCCTGAAATAGGCAACCGTACGTACGGCACGTGAGAATTCTGACCTGGCCCTGTTAGGACACTTTCGGATTAGACACGGGTCCCATTGGACACGTGTCCAATAATTTTTTTTATCGGACACGTAATTATAATTGGACACGTCCCGATTAGACACCAAAGTTTTCGGACACGTCACGATTGGACATAAGCTAAATATCGATCCACGAAAGTCCCTTTCGGACACGTCATTATCGGACACCAAATTTTTCGGATACGTTGCTATTGGACACCAAATTTTTCGGACACGGCGTTTTTTGGACACGTGTTTTTCGGGGAACGGGCTTTCTGGAGACGTGCGTGTTTCACAACGGAAACTTTCACGGTGTATAAGTGACCCGAACAACGAAGTAATTAACCACGAGGGCTAGGGTGAGTAATTGACGTAGGTTCATTTTAATTTTTTTTTTTTTTTTTTTTTTTTTACAAAGTTGCACGCATAGTATGTGTGACAACGAGTTAAACTTTTTTGAGCCTATGGGCCAGTTGATAGTACGTAGTTTCGAACTATATGATATGTAATAGACTCGTGTCAAACATATGTTGGAGAGAATAGAAAACAAAAGTATAACGTAAAATCACATTTCGTAGCTCTTTTTCATGCCGAACTTATGCCTATTGAGAATAGCTCGAAGCATATTATAAAAAATTAACCTGTCCACAGGTACCAAAATCAAAACTTATTGGCTACGTGTGAGTATTGAGCCTTCAGTAAAATCGAATGCTCGCAATAAGGATAAAAAAAAACAAAAACAGTCAAGTAATTTGAAAGATTTCTCGAAAGGATTTTTCGGGTCACCCGCAGTAGAAATTAAAAACTAGATGGGTAGATCAAAGTTTGTTTCACGGTGACCCTTCAACAGCGCTACTTGACAACCCTTCGAATTCGTAACATGCTGCCAGCAAAGCATCGTCTGAAAACAAACAGAATCGAAGTCAAAAATATAAAAGCATGTGGGTAACAAAGAAACAAGGATGGAATAAAAATTTAGTAATCCTGGAATATTGATCTTACGATTGATATAGAAACGTCGAATATCATATTGGCCTGGATATAAGTCTAGTTCTTTTTGCTGATGAAACCACCCTAAAAAATCAGCCTCCACTCGTATACTTGCGGAGGTTAGGCTTGTATTCGCATCAACGTGGTATTACGACGAGCGACTAAACGGCTGTGATTTATTTTATAGTTTGAAACTACGTACTACCAACTGGTCCATAGCCTAATAAAGTTCAACTCGTTGGCATGCATATTATGCATTCAGCTGTGACAATGATAGATATTTATCTGGCATGCGCAGAGAGTAACTGTTTATTGGAAAGGTTATGTTTTTCGTACGAGCCGTTGGTTTTACCTGGCGAGCCGAAGGCGAGCCTTGTAAAGCAACGGCGAGTACTAAAACATAACCTTGCCGAATAGTTACTTTCTGCGCGCGCCCCATACAATATTTTTTACGGCACAGGCATTAAAAAGTCACTTATTGACGCCTGTTTTCGTTCCGGCAAAGGGCACTTTATACCGCTAAGTTCAAAGTTGCGGTATTAAGTCTTTATTCCGCAACTTTTATGCGCAGTTAGAAGTGCGCATGTCAAAGTTGTGGAATAAAGTCTTTATACCGGAGGTTACCCCTCTATACGCAGTTCGTGCGGAACTCAACTGGCGTCAAAGTGACTATTAATGCCTTTCCTAGCGGATTCGGTTCACACCAACTAATTTTACACCTATTTTACACCGATTTTGCACTTGACTAATTTTACACCGATTTTACATCCATTTCACACAAAACGGATTTTCGAGAACAAAAAAGGAATACCTGAGTCGGGATCGAACCACGGTCGTACGAATTTGCAAGCAATGACGCTACCGTCTGAGCTACGGAACTTCATATTGATGTAACCAAGTTTTAGGTTGATAATCTTTGTTATGATTGTGAATGATTTTCCATTTTCAAAGAAGTGGTACACTTCGATCTAAATAGATAAGGTGTACAATTGGCGTAAAATCGGTGTAAAATCGGTGTAAACTCGGTGTAAAATAGGCGGAGTGAAAAATTAGTATAAAATCGGTGAAAAATCGGTCGGGTGTAAAACCAGTGTAAAATTAGTTGGTGTGAAATTGGTGTGAAAGTAGTGTGAAGAATTCAAAACCACACCGTGCAATTATGGTGTAATTTTAGACGGATTGCAGTGTGTCACTGAAATACCACCTATATCACGACAAAATAACACCACGCCAAAATTACACCAGAATCACACCGCGGGAAAAGTGGTGTAAATGAATCTGCTAGGGCTGCCGTACTCAGATGGCCTTTTTCTACCTTCCTACACTCTTCTGGTCACAAGTTCGCTGACTTTAACACTTAGGGTCTTGTGGGTTCCGAAGTATTACGGGAAGGGGGTGAGGGAAACGGTGTCTGGGAAACGCAGAAGGAGGCGGGCTCCCCGATTGCCCTGACTCTAAGATCCGGAAGCGGCTCGGATACGCTTCCAGACGATCTTTTCACAAGAGGTGGTCGGTTGAGGAAGGCGAGGTGGCGAAGGAGGGTGTTTTCAAGACTGGCAGATTTTACACGGTGAAAGCGATAATTTTAATGGGACAATGTTTTGAGCGAAGGTACAGAGTTAGGGAAAAGGCGACTCCGCGACAAGAGTGCCAAACGGAGAGAGTCGTACTAGAGAAAGAAAGATAGCGGTTAGTCTGACTCGCGACAAAGTCAAGTACTCCGACAATCTTACAGGCTCGTCTCTGCACTCCCAACTCCTAACTAACTTTTGGGATCCACAACCCGGTCCTTATATACCCGAAATATGCCTACGTACCCTAGCGGAAGGGGCACAAGTCAGGGAGGATTCGTGGTTTTTGGGAAAAATCAGCTGTCCCTGACTTGGCTGACGTGGCACACGTAGGCGATACCTGCGGGTATACGGGTGTGTGGGCGACTAGCCACGCTGGCTAGTCTAGGGTAACGGTACCCTGGGCAAAGGGATGTATTTATTTATGCTTGATTCGCGTCCGCGGATCGAGGGTATATCAACTTTGGTTCGAAAAAATTTAAATTACAAAAAAAAAAAATTATTCGCGCGTCCAAAATACGCGATTTCGTGTCCAGAACCCGCTCATCGTACTCAGACGGCCTTTTTCTACCTTCCTACACTCTTCTGGTCACAAGTTCGCTGAATTTGGTTCGAAAAAAATTAAATTTAAAAATTAAAAAAAAACAAAAAATTTTAATCGCGCGTCCAAAATACGCGATTTCGTGGCCGGAACCCGCTCATCGTACTCAGACGGCCCTTTTCCACCTTCCTACACTCTTCTGGTCACAAGTTCGCTGACTTTGGTTCGAAAAAAATTAAATTGAAAAATTGAAAAA
>JAFFZH010015149.1:0-69966 GCA_018420115.1 Euura saliciscinereae | reverse complement strand
TTTCTACCTTCCCACACTCTTCTGGTCACAAGTTCGCTGACTTTGGTTCGAAAAAAATTAAATACAAAAATTAAAAAAAACAAAAAAATTTAATCGCGCGTCCAAAATACGCGATTTCGTGTCCAGAACCCGTTCATCGTACTCAGACGGCCTTTTTCCACCTTCCTACACTCTTCTGGTCACAAGTTCGCTGACTTTGGTTCGAAAAAATTCAATCACGCGTCCACAATACGCGATTTTGTGTCCAGAAACCGCCTAATTTTCCGTAAAAAATATTGTATGGGGCGCGCGCAGAAAGTAACTGTTCAGCAAGGTTATGTTTCTAGTACTCGCCGTTGCTTTACAAGGCTCGCCTGCGGCTCGCCAGGTAAAACCAACGGCTCGTACGAAAAACATAACCTTGCCGAATAAACAGTTACTTTCGGCGCATGCCACATATATCTATTTAATGCCTGTGCCGTAAAAACAAATAAAATATTTATCTGAAAATGAACCTACTTCAATACTCACCTCATTTTTAAAATAGTATATTACATACCAAGGCCAGTAAAATAAGAAAAGTCTCCGATCACATGTAATTGTTGGCCGAGGCGAAGCCGAGGTTGACAAACATGTGGTCTGAGGCTTTACTTTTTACTGGCCGAAGTGTGTATACTATTTTTCTGCTCGACGTAGCCGGAATGTGGAAACTTCGTTTAGCGTAGCGGCCAGAAAGTTGCCACTTTCCGGCCGGAGGGCAGAAAACAGGATTTTTGTTGATACCGCATACCCTTGAGTCTCAATTCACATACTACGTAACATCAGAATTTTTAATTTTGAAACAATATTTTTCTGCGCACTTCATATTCCTCGTGGTTAATTACTTCGTTGTTCGGGTCACTTATACACCGTGAAAGTTTCCGTTGTGAAACACGCACGTCTCCAGAAAGCCCGTTCCCCGAAAAACACGTGTCCAAAAAACGCCGTGTCCGAAAAATTTGGTGTCCAATAGCAACGTGTCCGAAAAATTTGGTGTCCGATAATGACGTGTCCGAAAGGGACTTTCGTGGATGGATATTCAGCTCGTGTCCAATCGCGAAGTGTCCGAAAACTTTGGTGTCCAATCGGGACGTGTCCAATAATTACGTGTCCGATAAAAAAAATTATTGGACACGTGTCCAATGGGATCCGTGTCCAATCCGAAAGTTTCCTAACGGGCCATTCCCCGAATTCTTATGGGACGTACGTACGGTTGCCTGCTTCAGGCGCACCGAGCCGCCCGCATAGCGGGAAACTCACAGTATATTATCAGTGGTGTGTGTGTCGTGTGTGTGTGTATAAACACCAACATTACCGGCATTACCGACTATTGAGTCGTATCAGATCGGTAATACGAATATTATTGCACAGTGCCTACCTTACCGTGGATCGGTAGCACAGGGATCTTTTACCGAGAGACAGTGAACGATACACTCTATGACTAAGCGCATGCGCGTGCACTCGCAGATTGTGGAATGGTTTTACGAGAATATAGCTAATAATAAGGCAAGTAAATATTGAATTTTACTCGCTAAAAGCGATTTATCAAAGTGCCATACACGGGCAATATCTCGATATACGTTTTACCGCCCGTGAAGTGACACGTCAAAGTGTGGGTAGAGTGACTGACAATACAGATCATAAGGATTATTAGCAGGTACTTCCTCACTTCTCCATAAACTCGCCACTGTGGCAATTTTCAATATACATAGAACATCGGTATATCGTTATATTTCTGTAAGTATGTTACGCAGGAATTTCATTCGACAAAAAATCAACCACACATGAATCCCTGAACGATATCCATGCAATATGGAAACTGATTTTACACATTTTTCGCGGAATAATCAAATACCAAAAAACTATATGAAAGTTATATTGCATCTCGATTGAATGAATTCTCATTGATGTTAAAAATTATTTCACAGGAAACTAAAATGGTGGCCCACACAGTCTTGCTCGATTTTACTGTATCGAGTAACGTGATATCAGACGTCGAAAAAAGATCGAATTTAAAATCAACCCTAGCCAACGTCTTGGGGGAGCATATCGGGAGCTTGAAGCCATTGACCGAAACCAACTTGGACGGAAGCCTCGTCCTGCTCTACGCCGGCGTCAGGGGAAGCCTTATCACCGTACGAGCTTACCCTAAAGGATTAGTTACCGTTAATATAGAATATTACAAAGCAGACAACGAGGAAGCTCTCCTCAACTTCGAGGTATGCTACGACAAACACTGCAATAATATTATCCAACAATCACGATTAGACGATCATTGAATCCGAGTCTTTTTCGAGAAGTAATGAGAAAGATTTGTAGTTTCGATATCAGGCAGGAAGCAGAAGTCGATTGAAATTCATTGAGTAATAGATAAGTGCTGAAAACATGAGTTAACGGAAAGACCATTGTAGCAGTGGCGGTACTTGGAAACGGACATTGCTTTGGCTCTGAACAGCGAGCGCAGCAAACGTCTGCCGCCATTGAGACGTGGAACCGTGTATGATCTGTACCTGACGCTATCAGGTAGAAACTGTACCCCCCGCATCGTTACAATGCATCAATTACCAAACATATTCTAGACTCGATACTGATTGGTAGCCACAGTTATTTCAAGGGCTTGCGTTAGATATGCTCTTAGATGTTCGGCACTGTATATTTCACTGTATAATAACAGCTGCAATATCGTATCCATCTCATGGAGAAGAATACGAGATCCGATCGCCTATTTCTTCACATTATCTAAGACCAAAGATCGACCCTTTCGAGAACACATACTACGTTCATAGTATAGTTAGCCCCTTTTCCTATGGTCTTGAAAAACTGCGTCTTCGCTGCACCGAACATAAAGCTGCAGAGAGAATCAGAGTTTGGTCGCTCTTTTTTCTCTCAGTTGAATATCATTGAATGCCGAATACATTTACGTATCCATATCATAAATACTTTTGAATCCTCTTTCATACGAATGCTGATCAATGGGAAATCAATCTTATAACTTCCCATAGAATAGAAGCTCTGTACTATTATAGCGAGTAGACATTTTTCTCAACTAGTTTAGTACGTTTGTTCTCTCTGTTCGTTGGTTTGTTTGATGGCTATGGTAGACAGCGAGAGACCTGGAGACAGCATTGCTGGCCGCTGCTGCTGCCACCCGGTCGCATACGCTTGCCCCGATTAAACGGGGCGGACCTTACGAACGGTTCTATCCAACCGCCGGTGAGTTTTATTTATTATTATTTTTTGTACTTATCTCAGGACGTTTTAGACGAAATAATCTAAAATCGCACAGTTTACGGTTCATGAATGAATGAATTGAACTCGCTATTGCTGATCATAAAATGATTATCCTCTACCAGAGCTAGCTTGCCTGTTTTTTCTGGATCAGGCTTTGTATGCCGCCGATGTCTTGCTGGCATATCATTCCGATTTTATTATAGTTCTTACCTCAACTTGAATCCATAATTCTGTTGCAACGATAAAACATTTCTTCGCAACTAGATTCACTCCGTATTCGTATCCCTAAGTAGCGTACGACCCAAAAATCGACTAAATTTCGTAACATTTGTTCCAAAAAATTTTAAGATGAGCGTCTACTCGAATATGACATCGACAAGCTGGTATTTGAGGCACGATCTCCGTATCAGAAAGTGCAAATCGTTCACTCTAAATCACTCGGGAATATGCTGGTCCTCGATGAACTACAGAGTGAGCAACTTCGTTCGTCATTTTATAGTAATTAATGTGAGCTTCGATTATTTCATATCAATTTCATTCCAGACATGTCAGAGGCGGACATGATTTACACAGAAACTTTGATGCAGCGTCAAAAAGAGAATTACACGGGAAAAGAAATCGTCATTCTTGGAGGCGGCGATGGAGGATTGCTCTGGGAGTTGTTGAAAGAAAAGCCACAGTTTGTCACGATGCTTGAGGTAGTCGTATTACCCTTATATTCGAGATAAAATCCTCAATAATCGTATCAAACGTTGTTTTCTCTCACTTTATTCCAGCTTGACGATGTGGTGATAAAAGCGTGTGGCCAACACATGAGAAGCATATGTGGCGATTGTCTGGATAAGAAGAAGGGTGACAATTATGAGGTGAAGAAAACCACTCGTCGATCTCTTATCATAAAGTCAATCCAAAGACCGAATCTCCTTTGATGATTTTTAATTTTCAGATCATCGTAGGCGACTGTGTAAAGACGCTCAAACACATGATCGAGGAAGGTCGTCAATTTGACTACGTGTTTGGCGACCTGACCGATATTCCTATAACACCAACACCGGACGGAGATGCGTGGGAATTCATTAGGCTGATATTGAACTCGTCCATTAAAGTCTTGAAGCCTACTGGAAAATTCATGACTCATGTGAGTATAATTAATCCGGTGTAGTGATCGAAGTTTCTGAACACCTTGCGAATAATTTGTACGAATTTTTTTTCTTTCTGTTCACAGGGAAGCGCAGCGTCGTGTCCAGATTCCCTGAAAATGTTTGAACAAGTACTGAACGATCTACCGGTTCCGATTAATTTCACAAAAGCTCAGGCTTTCATTCCCTCGTTCTATGAGGATTGGGTATTTTATCAGGTTTCGTTCAAATGATGGATTAATCGAATCAATCCTGATGCATCCACAAGTCAAAAAAACCGTGATTACCAACTGCGACCTTCATGACCCAAGTATTAATTTAGTTTCAAGATCAAACTCGGCAATTCAGTTGCTTCCGAAGCCGATCCAAACTTGTATAACAAACGACATTGAACTCCCAAAATACTAAATTGTGGAGTATAGAACGTTGGCAAGCGGTTGATCGTGCGATATTAAAGGCACTTGGGATTGTGGATGAAGCATTATGTACCAGGGGTACCTGCTGTACTTTATGCTTATTAGCTTTCGAATTTCTAGTGGTCAGAAATATCTGAAATTAGTTGATCTAATAAAAGTATTCTCGCGAATCGCTAAAGAATCTTTCAATTATTACGGAGTACTTTGCGTAAAAAGCGCGCCTGGTCGATAAGAAAGTATTTCACGTATACAAAGTGTAAAAATATAAGAAAACTAATCGTCGTAAGCTTAAGTATTCCGACCGAAATTGTTAAACTATTACTCTAGTCTTTAACGCTCCTTGATTGAACCCAAAGTTATCTTCATCTACAGAATTAAAGCTACCGTAGTCAAGTTCATGTACTGAATATACTCGTCGTTACTTGTTTCGAGTACAGAGAGATTTGAATTTATTGATCATATAATGATATACTATTTGTTTGTTATGTGTTACGTATAGTATGTAAAAACTGTATGTACGTACGGTACATTGGCGCTATATTGAAAACAGGATGATTTACTATAATAAAAAAAACATGTTTTCAGTTACGTGATAACACGTCTTTTGTAGCTACTTTTACTAGTTAGGACGAACGATTTGGTTTAATTCAAGTTTGAAGCCACACGTTTTATTATTTTGTTGTTATTGAAAATCTTCGTCTTGTCGATAATTTCAGCTGAACAGGTTTTACGATAGAAATAAGAAATAACTAATACTAATTACGTTTTCTTTCTCCCGTTAGGCACATAAAAATGATGTAAATACAATAATATATAATCATTTTTGTTAATTTATTACGTCCATTTCTCCAATATTTTTTTTCTTTTGTGGATAAATTAGTAAGGGGAAAAAAAAATTATACGAAAACTAGAAGTAACATCACACAGAGAAATACTATAAATATAATATTGTTATATAGTGTATCTTAAGCAATAAATATTAGAGTACATAATTTAAGTAGTAGTAAGTAGCGATGGAAAATCAGACTTTTTGTTTACTTCCAATACCTGCGGAAACTTTGGACCCGGTAAGGAATCGTCAATATTTAATCCACCAAAAATTCGGTAGGATAATCAGTAAAAAATAAAAGTCACGAGTTCATTTAACAAACGCGTTCACAATTCCTTACGATATCAGGGTTTATAAAGTGTTATCAATTCCTTTCAAGTCTCCAATGGAAACTGACCGGACAATCTCGCCTTTGATATTTCAGAAAATTGTTCAATCTCATGTATCATCGGTTCCGTTTCAGTTTCAACTAAAATCTGCTGTAACCATTGCTGTATCTGTTTAGGATGCTCCCCACTGTCTCTCCTCATCTGACGACTCTTAGACGCCGAGTTACCCGAATCTTGTTCTTTATTCGCGTTTATATCTTTGATAAAATTCGAATTTACCAACTCTTCGCTAAAACGAGTTTCTTCGAAACTCTCCACATCCTTGGAAGACGCTTCTTTCAAATTCTCATTCCTAACATCCAAAGAAAACCCGATTCGATTCGGCGACCCTAATTCGTTATCAGATTTAGCCAATGCCTCGTTGTCCGAAGCAATCTGCCTCTCAATTATCGTACAAATCGATACCGACAAGGCGCTAGAGTCGAGACTCGAGTTACACAAACAGCTGCTATCGGCGTTACTCTCTGCTGTCGATAAGTCGGCGTCCCCGACCTCCGTCAGCTCGCTGTCTTCCAGTTTGATAGACTTGTTGAAACTTTCGTGGTCTTTGTCCGCGTCCTGGTACTCCTGAACCCTGTAAGGCTCCGCGTCTTTGACCGATATCCCATTCTTCCCAAAGACCTCAAGCTTCCCTAAGCGAAGAATCTGTGACTCTAGATCGTACCTCGACCCCAAATCTATGGTCAACAAAGGCTTGCAAGGTACAGACTCAAGGTTGGACTGGATAAGTGATAGCTGCTGCACGTGGACCGCCTCGACTTGACGCAGTAGCTGCTTTTCTCGAGATTTCAAAGCGCCGATGAGGTGCTCGAAACTGCTTCTTATTTCCTCTTGAATCTGAAAAACAAAGTTTTTTTCTTCCATTCCAACATTGTTAAAAAAAAAACTGTTGTAAACGAAACAGTTGGGAGATTGTTTATATAAAATGTTGGGTAAAGGCATAAGGAAATAAAAATAGAGACTGTAATTCGAACTTACGGTGTGCGTCGTTTCTTCCAAAAGTTTTTTTTTGTCGATGATAAGTTTAACGTTGGCTGAATTCATGGTATTCTCGCTTTTTAGGTCATTGTTTTCCACCATGTTAGAATACCGCGGTGTTATTTGTTGTTTAGCTCGAACCTCAGAGTCGTAGCACCGAGTTGATTCGACAGATAACAAAAATAATATGGGAAGAGCGTCGATACGATCCTCAAACAGTGTTTTAGTTACATTTTGGTGTTGAATTGAACATATTTCACATCGTAGAGCGGACTGAGCACCGTGACAACGAATAGCGAATAGACGTACAATAGCGAGACTCGAGTCTCGATATAACGGGACGAAGTTGAGAAAAAATGAACAGCGGAATAATTGGGGTGATTCGGTATACAATGAAAATGCAAATATTCTGGAAACTCTTTTGTCACTTTTGTTACCCTACAGGGTTGTTGAAATTTATTCTACAGGGTAGAATGATGCAGTTTACAGATTCGGACGGAAGGGGAGCTCTATGCCATTCACCATCAAGGCATCACCACACGCATGGACGCCACAAGCTACACGCGGTCGTAAACACATGCACGGCGCGCGCCTTCGATGGGTCGTTTCGAAATGTCAAAATCTAGTCAAACATAAGTTTCGCAGGATTCCGCTCGCTAAATGTAATTACAAATCGTACATTTTAACCCTGATAACAATATTGTCGAACTCTTTCGTTATATTCTCAATTTCTTAATTTCTTTTCAAGTGTTAGAGTATTCTAACCTAACCTAACTTATCATTCGAAGAATATTCAAATAATTGCTCCAAAATTGTTGACATCGACTTTGCGTTTTTTTTTTTTTCTTAAATATAGGGTTTCAATTAATAATGTTGGACATAGTTGAAAATTAAGTAAATTTGAGTCTCACTTTGAAGAAAAAAAAAGAAAAAAATTCTCCAAGATTTATGGACTGAATAAATTTTCTCTACACATTATAAAAACTTCGTGATGAAGCTAGATGACGGATTATTTGCGCAATTTGAATTATGAAGCATCAAGATAATTTTACGACTGTACAGGGTGAATTCCTGACGACGAAACAGTCTGAAGTTGGGTAAAATCAAAAAGCGAGATTTCAACCAGTGGATAGTCCGGAACTGCCCTCAAAGCGTGATTCTCGATTCTAGCCAACTTCAGAGTGATCCATTGTTGGGAATTCACCCCGTATAACGAAATTTGAATATTTATACTTTATATTGATTTTCTCATCATCATTACAGCAAACCAAACCACGGAAGAATGGATTTCGAAATCGTGAAATTGATTCTTAAAAACAGCGGGGAGGATATTTCAAAGATTGACTTGGAAGAGTGTAAAATTATAGAAGATGATAAAATCGACTCAAGGAATCAGGAGTTAACATCTGCACTCGCCAAATCGTTGGCTAATTTCTTATGCCATAAAGTATCCCCAGCGGCGCATCAACGGTATTTAGTCAGGACAAATCTGATCGTATGTGAAGTTTAAAGATCCTATGACAAAGTATTGCTTGCATCGAATTAAAACCACGATTTTTCTTCAGCAACTGACTAAAGAATCTCAATTTCAGGAACAGATACGCGATTGGTCGAGGATAACGAACCGATATTCTCATCTGCATACGTTCACCGATGGCGAAAGAACGACGCGGTTTGCCATGACCCTGGTGAAAAAGTACCTGACCGAAGATTTTATTGCCAAACAATCCGCGGTCAACGTTTTAGTCAAATTGGGGCTCGCCTTGATCGATATGAGACAGAGAAACCCGACGTTTGACTATAAGCTAGACATTATTGTAAATAAAATTTTACGTCTGGATAGAACCGCCGATAGCGACTTGTTTTTGAATACTGTAATCGAAGGGCAGGAGAGCCTTTCTCTTAATCTGACGACTGTCGAAAATCTGTACATTAGCAGAGTCGAGAATCTTATCGAGATACCAATCGTAGAATTTTTCATCTCGTTTAACGATAGTCCGAGTTTTCAAACCGTAGAACGATACGTAGCTTCTTCTGCTGAACTCGGTGCTCGTTCAGTCAGTCGCTTGTTGAAATACAGCTCAGAGTCCCCTAGGATTTTCCAGTTACTGTCTAGCGTTATGAAGGAAATGTTGAGTCAGACGGAGTGCTTCGAAACTGTTCTCAGTTTCATAGAATTTGTAATAAAGTACATAAGCGATATTTGCGAGGAAGAGAAGAACGGTCTGTTGGATCTTTATCCAAGAAACTTACAGTCCGCAGTTATTCTTTTGAGGATAGATCCTAAATTGCATACTCCAAATTCCAAAGATTACACTTTCAGAATATTGAAAAGCTTGTATTCCTCAAACGAGCAGCAGCTTTTGATACTGCTAACACATTTTCCTCAATGGCTAGAAATATTCACAAAATTTATGGCTGAGGGACACGATTTAATTCTGAGGTGACGCTGACATCGATAATTTTGTTGAAACACTACTCAAATGGTTGAAATTATTCTTCATCCAATTCAAAAACTCTGGTACGATTAATTGATGAAATTTTATCATTTCATATCGAGTGGTAGAGCTTTTTGTTTGTTTGAAACCATTATGATTTGTAGTTTTAATCTATTTTGAGAATAATAATAATTGAAAAAAAAAATATATTTATAGAAATTCAATATCTGGTGTACTTAACTTATCGTTAACCGATTCTAATAATTTATCTATTCAAGGATTCGTCGATAGATGAGAAAGTAAATGTGGTATGTGATTCAAATGTAGACGCCTCATTGACGTTTCTTAAATAAACATGGTACAGCTGTAGCAGGATACCTTCAGACGGACTCATCCGATTGAGCTGATATTTCAACCACATGTTGGTACAATTTGGCCAATCAAAATGATGAACCAGTTTTTAATCGCACCAAGAATTCACCAATTGGCTGAGGATTCAATATTTGTTCCGTGATATTTCAATTCTTGTGGAAATCAATCCATGGGTCAAGTTTCTGGTTCAAATCCTCTCACCGACTCGATAAACCGATGAATCACGTACCGGTGGGTGGGTTTCTCTTGACCTTTGCCTTCTCCGTCTCTTTACTGATTCTGTATTTCCCTCTGCAGGTTCCAATTGCAAAGGTGGGCAGTTCCGGCGTAACAGACGGATCTGTATCTGGGAGTGATCAAATTCCTCGAGAATATAGATAGGCCAGTAAACAACGAGCGGGGTGCAGAAACAGAAATATATTTCAAAGTGGGACATCCATTACATGGCAGTGACGAGCTATATCTTTTTCTACAAAGACCACTGTTCATTTTGTTATTATTTTTCTTCGAATTATTATTATTATTATTATTATTTGTCTATCAAATACCATGGCATAATTATTTATTTGTATTTTTTTTTTTTTTTTTAATACGATTAACGCCTTTGACGAATACACCGAAGTAAATACGATTCAATTGATTTTTTTTTCAAATTTTTTCATACCTATTATCAATCAAGATGGAAATTTATTTAACAGTAATTATGTCAGAGGCCGGAGCTGCGAATGTACAGAAAGTCGGACAGTATGATTAGTGTGAGAGAGAACAGTCATCCGGACCAACGAACACCGTTCTATATAATCGATAGATTTGTATGTATGTAGTAATTATTAACATTCAGCATTTACTATATTTACACAATATAATTGATGTTCTTAAAATGAATGAAATTTTTACCTACGACATATCCTCAAGCTTATTTATTTTAAGATAAATTATACCTACCTAAGT
Source organism: Euura saliciscinereae (assembly GCA_018420115.1). Taxonomy (NCBI): domain Eukaryota; kingdom Metazoa; phylum Arthropoda; class Insecta; order Hymenoptera; family Tenthredinidae; genus Euura; species Euura saliciscinereae. The sequence continues at coordinate 59,205 of JAFFZH010015149.1, read as the reverse complement.
GTTTTTTTTTTGTTTGTTTCATTTGTCTTTTTAATTAATACGAATATTTCTTTATTCCGGCAATCGAAAATATTTCATGATGTCAAAATTCCATTGAAACAATTTACGGGGTTCGTAGTACAAAAAGGGGATAAGTGATTTTTGTTTCAATTTTTCAAAACGTTTGCATAAATATTTCGATTATTGTAAAGTTCGAAACGGTACTTTGGTAGCAATTTTGATTTTTTGATACTCATACCCTTTTTGCACTGACCCGCTGTGTTCCTTGCGCGATATCGTTAGCTATAAATATTCTGGCAATATACTACAGACAAGGAACTCGAAGTAATAATCAATTGATTCATATACATATTATTACTGAAATATAAACAATTGTATAAATTGCACAAGTTATTCATACACAGTTGTGTCCATTATAGGCACATGATAGCCGTTTCAAAATCACTAGACGTTTGCTAGTTCTGCAATCATAGACCAGATTCGACTATAGAGTCTCATCGAGACCTTTACTACTCAATTTCAGCGAAAAATCTGGTCTCCTCACCCATAAACTTATCGAGGTAGTAGAGAAACAAAGATTAATTGAAAGATTAGTTCAATGTCACAGGGATAACTTGTGCAAAGTTAAAGCAATTGTTTTATTATTATTTTTTTTTACACATAAACTATAATTAAAAGACATTATATCGTGAAGTGAATAGTCTATTACCCTAGGTATTTGTATCGTCTTCATAAACATCTAGTATGCAATTTACTCATGTTTAACACGTATTTTCATCTTCTTTTTTTTGCTAATTTATCATTTCAACGCTTGTGACGTCACTATTCTGTGACATGAAACAATTTTTCGTCTGCAAATTTTACGATTGACATAAAGACGGTGCAATTCGCGTAAAGGTTTGTGATAAAATAAATAGTCCAGGAATTCCCTCTGCACCCAATCGGATCAAAGAAAATGGAAAAAATCAATTCAATCGGTGAAACACAGGGTATCATAATTGTAGAATTAAATATCATACGCGGAAGAAGATCATTGAACAAATGGTAATACCAAAAACAAACATCTTTATTGAACCATGCTAGCTACAGAACATGCATCTAAATGATTCAGTGTGTCGCGTGAAATATGTCAACACGTGTGTAGAGATCATTTTGATGAACCCGATATACCATCGCCTATCACTATCAATGAGCTGTTCGATACTTCCGCACTTACAGTCGAACCCCGTTGAGAGCAGAGTCCGCTGCGTGCCAGTGAGCGGCCTTCCCCCACTCCCATAGTTTCGGCACTTGAGCTGACAGGGGGGGAGACACGGGCCTCTGGTGAGGTATCGAAGAGTGGGGGGCTCCCTGTATTATAGCCAAATGCACCTCGGCCCGCTGCTCTTACCGGGGTTTCACTGTAATTATTTTTCTTCTACTCGTTCTCAGACTAGGATAATGTCTTACTCTCAACCGCCAATTAGCAATGTATCCATAGAATGTTGTACATGTTCTTTGGTAGATGATACAAATTCTCGATCCGCAGTCGTGCGCAAAAATTGGTTTTGAAGAAATATTCGAATACTTTAAGGAATATTGATTTTTCTTTCACTGTAAAAATTAATTGAAATCGAAATAAAAATTGAAATGAAAAAAAAATCGAAATAAATAAAAAAGAAGCAAAAATTGGTATTCATTTAATTTTAATCTGTAGAATTATAGAAATTTCGAAAACAATACCTGCAAATGGTCATCGAAGTTTTGCGAAGTTTCAGTAATTGTTTATGACGCCCGTATTTTATTAGTTCCAGTTGTATAGCATGAGTATGTTATTAATTCGAAGACCTGTGATGAAATTAATGTAATGATTGTATGAATATGAATATTAAATTGTTATTATCATTATTACGAAATTTTTCATAGATCCGTCGTGTTCAATCATTAATCTTTATTTTTTAGTTCAAAAGTTACATATTCATCATGATAACTAGAAGAAGAAAAGAAGCAATAACATCTAAGGACTTTTCAATTTGATAAGAAAACTTTCAAATTTAATGTACACAATCACAATACTTTTGGTCGCACGGTATTTTTTATATACTTACAATCATATACTACAACACCCCCTTGTATATAGATATGCATAATAGAATTATGAATGTCACTATACAAAGAAATAAGAATCGATTCTCCCTCATTACTACATTCTGAAACAAGTCCTCACATGATTTACTATCGTCTTACTTTAGGCAGCACACATGAAAGACAATTAACGACTGTATATCATTTTACATAGAATTACTCCGTGTTTATGTAACTCTTGAAATAAGGAGATATGACGCCCAAAACACCCTGTGGTATCGATCAAATTCACTATTTATTTTCAGCTGTTGAAACAGTGTGTATGAAAAAACTATAACATACAATTATCTCAATTTGAAAAAAGTAACCAACATGAACTGCAGACATTATCTCTGACACAACGACAATGCATAAAAAACAATTGTACGTTTTCTTTTCCAGAACTCGAACCGTAGGATGGTGGCGGAGGGTGTGTGTATCAATGGATAATGGATGTATGTGAAGAGTGGGATTGAAATTAATCTGTATGAAGTAAAATGAAAGTGATGAACGCTAGAAAAAAGTACCCGTTTTTTTTTTCTTTACAGATACATTGCAGCGAGTGTTAAAACCGTCGCATCTGCTGACAGCTATTTTATTAATCTATTATCGATTAAAATGCGAAGCAACATAATTTCATCATATCGTTATGATTAATTACAGTATTTTTTTCGACGGAAAAGAAAATCGAAAGAAAAGTACAGACAAAATGAACAGAAATTAATTTTCATCTTCTTAACCATTTTCAGTAGTAATTTACTATTAATAATAAATTTATGAATTGTAGTAATATTCATACTTCCGAGTGGCCAGCACTAAAGCTATATACTAAGAGAAACAAAAAATGAAAAAACAATATATATATTATAAAGTAATTCAATATTTCATAATCGAATACCTGTAAAGTTATACTCGTAATTAATTAATCCTTACAGCGTAAAGTTATAGTAGCTAATTATTATATCTTTCCGAGTTAATGTATTATAAAAATATTTAATTTCAAAGGCAATGTCAAAATAGTCGCTGTTTTTTATTGTTATAACGACAACGGAGAAAACTAAGAAAAAGGTAATATTCAACATTATTCAGTGAAGTATTACCAAGAAAAAAAAATACAAGAAATATCGAACGAACAGGAGAAAAAAAACGAAAATAGTTTTCAAAATAAAGAGAACTATTATTTTACTTTTCTTTTTCTCTTACGATGTTTGTAACAAGTATCAAGTGAAAATATCTATAATATGTATATGCTTTGTCACTTTATGAACCATTTAACATTGATGAAATTATCAAATTTATAGCTCAGTATCTTGCGATGTAGTACACACATTATCAGCCGTAACTCCTCGCCAGAGTCCATTCTTGGATCTAGCCCTTACCATGTACAATTTACCAAAGTCGTTTCGCGTTGTCCTCACGTACTAATGGAACAGAGCCAAAGATGAAAAAAAAAACGTTCTGATTAATTCACTAGGCGAAGTACTAATTTTATTTTAATTGGCCATCATTTATGCGGAGAGAAGAAAACTTTTTTTTATTGATGAATGAAAGTTTGCTAAAAAAAATAAAATAACAATAATAACGAAGAATTCAATTGATTTTTCCACTGTTGAAACGGAGAGCAATGAAAAACGACTCTGAACAATCTTAATTAATATCAAACTACAAACTATGGCAGAGTGTCAATTAGAAAAGAAAATCGATTCTTTGATAGGTTCATACGTATTATAATATATTATGAAATATAATAAATCATAATAAAGAAAAAAAATAACTCATTATGCATAAATATTTGTTTGCTAAATAGAGAAAAAAAAATGAATCGCAAACCGTAAGATATTCATTTTAAATAAGTTAAGTAAAGAGATTGATCATTTTATGTTGTTTTCATTTCCCTTTTTTGTTATATATGTATATATATTAGTGCTAACATTGGGCAAAAGATGCACAATTGTTTTCACTTTCGAAGGATTTTGTTATTTTTCTAAAGTTAAATTCAAATCTTTTTTTTTTTTCACTTGTAAGTACTATCAACTATTCACGGACTTTGACTTTATTCACCGGGTGCATTCGACCATAATTCCATTCTATTATATTTCATATTAATATTAATTACATAAACGAGGCAACGCCTCAATTTTCAATTGATTATTTATTAACTATGCCGGAGTTTTTTTTTTTTCCAAGACGATACAATTCATTGTTTGGAAGAAAAACAGGGTATCATAATAATCTGAATTTGTGACTGAAAAAAAAAACATGGCTCTCTGTGCATCTAACATGAAAAACAACAAAAAATCGCTTTTAACATTATCCTGGCGGTAATTAATCAGCGTCGGAGTAATTGAGAAAATTTTTAAATATACAAATTATTGCGATCATTGTCAATCGTCTCAAATATAAACGTACAACTACTACGTACGAGTTGTTCGCTACGATACAATTCAAGTTAATTGAGTGTGTTTAACACGATACAACAGCTGTGAAGAGGAAAAAACATAACAAGAATAATAATAATTATTCACCTCAAACGGAACATCAGGGCTGAATATATTCTAATGGCGATCGCTATATGTATAAAAAAAATCATATTAATAATAAGTATAATAACTAATTACTAGTAATATAAATTGTTAATAAATGTAGCAATAGTAATATTTTACTTCAATTATTTATAATCATTCTCTTAAAGCTGTCTAAGGACTCTCTGCACGCAGAGAGTTTAATTTTTGTTTTATTGTTGTTACTATTATTATTATTATTATTATTTATTTATTTCATTAATAATAATTTTATTTTTATTTTAATGTATGTGTTTCATTGATTTTTCTTCTTTTTCTTCTTTTGTTAATGTTTAGAAATTTGTATATAGTCATAGATCACAATGTCACACCAGCTTAGAAACTATCGATTCCCAACTTCATTTCTCTTGCGTTATTCGCTATAGCCATCCAAATTGAATTCATTTCTTTTTTTTCTTTTTTTTTCTCCATATATAATAATTGAATTATTACCTGCGCTGTATTTGACGAAGTACACATATAATTATTAACGAGCCAAAAGATCTTTCACTCCCTGTCTATCTTAAATCTTCCTGCTTAATTTCGATTCACGTTTTCTAGTCAATGCAGGGCATCACGAGATACGTACGTAATTTTTTTGATACGTAAAATTTCATTAACATGCAATTTTCAATGAAAGAGTAAAAAAAAAGATTAATTTGCTTTATTCTTCTTTCTTTTTTTTTCACACACCTGTTAAAATTGATTGACGTGTATGCCGATGAATTATATTCAGAAAAATCGGGTGACAAATAGATCATCATTATTGCAGAGTGAGGAAAATAATTGTATTATTAATAGATATTTTTATAACTATAAATTCATCAGTTTCTCATTGTTTGTAATATATTAATATGTATATATATATTATATATATATATTTCCTTGCATGATGCATTGTTCTATTATCATTTCGTGTCGTATGTAAATAATAATTATATGTATATATACTCGTTTACATAAAGCCAAATTTAAGATGGACAGTAGTGGTTGTGTAGTCTTAGGGTTGTTGAGCTGTTCCTCTCGCACCTTTTAAATTCATTTTTTTTTCTAATTTAATCTTGAATAATATTACAAATTTTCTTAATACACTATCCGAATTCAGACCAGCCGAAATTTAAATTTTGACAAATATTTGCAACAAACAAAAATATTCTTTAAATTTCTTTTCTCTCTAATTACAATAGATATAGATAATATTATTGCCAAAAAATAAATATATAATATTTTCTCTTTTTGAAAATAAGGTGCATTCTATGCACAATTTGGATAAATCTAATTAAATTTTGCATTTTTCTTTTAAATTTCTCCTCCTTTCTTTTGCCCTTTTTCCTCTCTCTCTCTCTTTCTTCCTTCATCTCTCTTCTATAATTTCGGTCCTTTTTTTTTCAATGTATATAGAATTTTGTAGAATACAAGAATTCTTTATCGCACCAATTTTTAATGATCATAGTGAAATCATGTTTCTAACGACGTGAGAAATAATATAAACGGAAATTTTACATTCAAAGAAAACGATCGACCCATACAGCTCGTGGTATGGAAATTTAACAATTTCAAGATAACTCTCAAGTTTTTTTTTTTCGTTTCATATCTGTTTTTCCGATTTCTTTTGTCTTTCGTACTCAAGTACATTCAGGTTTTTCATTTTACGTTGTCAGACAGCAGTGTCCGAGGGCCTAAGCATCTGCGAATTGATAGTTTCACTCGATTTCCTTATTCTCTTAAATTTCCTCGTCTCTTTTTCAACAATCGCAGACGCCTAGGTCCGTATGCGTTGGCATTTTGTTATTATATAATATATAGATTCTATATAAATAATATGCATTCATATAATATACCTAGTATGCTGTTGCATTGGATAATGTTTTAGGTACACCGTACTACACACCGTTGCACATGTAGGTAATTTTTCTCATATATATATATTTTTTGTGTTCTATATAATATATATATATATGTATATATTATACATACCAGTGTGTAATGACCTACTATTTGTTTGTTTTTGTCTCTTTATCGTTTTGTGTTGTTTTAGTACAATTCTCGGTGGAACATAATATATAAACATAATTTATATATATATATTATATAAATTCATATTCGGATATATAATATAACATTATTATTATTATTATTATTATTATTATTATTATCGTAGAGATGTTATTTACTTAATAAACAAGTGCGGTGTGGTGTGGTTTTGTCGTGTGGTTTTGCCTCCCTACGTAAACTTGAATTACCTATTTGTTTTCTCTCATATTTTGTAATTATACGTTATTAATTTTATTAATTATTTTTTATGCTTATTTTTGTTTTTGTTAATCAACTTTATAATGTTTTTATAAATATTCAATATGTTGTCGGGAATTTGTTTCAGCTAAAGAAACTCTCGTTCGCGACAAATGCTATTTGATAAGATTTTTTGTTTTCAATATTGACAATTTCCCACGCTGAAACAAGGCGTCGAAACGTAAAACGGTAGGATTTTGTATTTTGTATTTTATTTAATTGATCATATTTGGTATGATTTAATGTTTTTTTTTCATTCATTCTCAATAATATTTACTTGCGTGTTGATCTTTTTAATATTTTTGTATATAGGCGCGCTCGTAATAATTATTAATAACAACTATATCATTCCATAAATTCTGAACAATCAAATTCAATTGTAACATAATCATTGCTACGGTTCATTTCCCAGAAGAAATCCATTGTCTGTAATTATTTTGAAAAAAGAAAAACAATACGATCGTAGCGCAAGTAAAGTCTACACAAAAACAAAAAAAGAAAAAAAACCCCAAAAAGTCACATTATCTTCTTAATCATATAACATATCAAACTTACGTTGTTTACTCTATCATTATTACATACCTATATAGAATGCTGCCAAGCGATAATTAATAAACATGCTAAGCTTGATAGACGAGAATCGATTTTTTGTAATGCAAAACACCTAACTGATAGAGTGCAAGTATATAGAAAGTATATATAGTGAACCGACATCGAGTTAAGTAAATGGTTGCGATATTTGGAGGAAAATGTATGATCAATAAATTGCAGGACCGTTGAGAAAAAAAAGAAGAAAAAATATATGTGCATATATAAATCGCGTAATCTATAATTGACTGGATTGCTTATCAGGAAATGAACAGTAATAGTAATACTAACTGCAACTAGTTAATTTCCGCGTAATCATTTCAGGGTAATCATTCATTTGTAATATAGGTAGCAATAATATTCAGTTGATGTTGTTTTCTCCTATGTACACGTTTGGGCTGGTACTGTTAATAATTTTGTTTCATCTCTCACCTCTTCAAATACATCCGACAATTGATTAATAATAATTCATAATCATCTCCTCTATTCAAGCCGTTCTCTCGAAATGTGGATGGTGAATGGTTTTCTTCTTTTTCTTCATATATATAAACTCTGACAAGTTTAAATTTGTTTGTTTCTTCTAACGGCTTTAAAAACGAGTTTTATCGTTATAATTCAAAAGTTAAAGTTAAAGTCTTTTTCACTTGAGTAGGGGCGAATCTAAATTAGAATTAGGCTGTTGCGACGATGAGGGTGATGGTACCTGCGCCACCATTGTCTTTCCGTCTGCCAGATTGTTTCCACCGACTCCACCACTACTTCCGCCGATACCGACTCCTCCGCCTCCTTCCTTCATTTTCTCACAGTAATCCGCGAATATATCTCTGAATCTTCCCCATGATTTCTCTGGCACGGTAATCGCTGTTCTAAAGTTCGTTTTCACCTGATAATTCAAACAAAAAGACAATAGTAAAATTCAATATCAACACACGCCGTCAAAAATTAATTTCTTACCTCTGAAATTCTCATATAAATCCCACGATTATTCTGGCCGATATCAAAGTAGAAATTTTTGTTATCAACACGCATGTAACGTCCCTCGGGTAGATCTCCTTTGAATCCTCCATCGTCTGTTCCAAACTCTTCTAGCAAGTCTGTCAGCGCATCGCGAAACTCTATCATTCCTTGAGCCGGTATCGCTATCTGAGACCTCGGACCTCCCCGCGTTATCGTTTGGGATACCTGAATCGTAACGATATGTGTAATGCCCGAGCTTTAAATCGCCCCTTCAATTAGACTCTGGCTATCAATTGCATGATTTCAAGTTGAATCTTTGATTTCATCATTTATCGTTGTCTTTTTTTTTTTTTGCTATTGTTTATTTAACAGAAAAATGAGGTATCAAATGTCGGCGAATATCTTGAATAATATATCTGAATAAATTATTCAATCGAATGATGACGACGAACACAAACACAACTGGAAGGAAATATTAAAAAAAAAAAACGTATCATACAACATTCGATGGTAGTAGCAATATTTATTTAATTCTATGTAAAACTGGTCAGTTAGATAATTCCTTAGTGAGGTTTTCAATCAAAACTCTAATTCAAAGAAATAAAAAGGATAATTGAGTTGCATGGGATAATTTTGATTAATATCTAAATAAGTAGATTCCTACTATTTATTATAGAAAGTTGTATACTTGATGGTTGGTACATACAGGGTGACTCACCCTCAGGAAACGGCCACGTGAGTTTTCCTTGAGGTCAAGATAGTACCGCCGATTATCTTTCACCATCATTTCTGACTTGAGTTTCCCATCGTCCGGCACGTTGTCTGGATTTGGGGGACCTGGAAACACATACAAAAAAAAAACATTAGTGGATCAAAATTATCTCTCAGTTTGTAAAACACGTTCAAGTTTCTTCAAACCGTACCTAATGATGCGTAGAAGTCGCTGAACGTAGAAAGGTGATCTCGGAATTCGGAAGCAGTGCTCAATGCCAGGAAAATCTGACTTCTCCTCCCGTCGGCTCCAATCTGTTGATGAAACGTTATTAAGAATTTTTAGGAAAAGGGTCAAGTGATGTCTTTCCGTCGCAACGAAAGCGAATGAGAGTGAACGATGATGAGACGTAGAAAGGAAATGAGTAAATGCCTGGTTACCTCGGCTACTTTTATGAATCTTCCGCGTCTGTTCTGTTTCACATCCAAATAGAATCTCTTGCTTTGAATTTGCAGCATTTTGGTCGCGAGTTCTTGCTCGCCCTGCTGGCCTTGCTGACCTGTAAGGAGAAATAATTAAGTGACACGTGTGGATTTTTAACACTAGCGAGAAACATTTAAATATTCTTGTGCCAATGCCGAGTCATATTTTATCTACATAATTGATCAAGAAGACCAATTCTGATTGTAATTTCATTTTACAGTTGTCAAGATCCGCAAAGGCTTTATTTGGAGTGAAAATCTCTATTCATTAAGAATAAGGATATCCTGTCTGAATAAAAAAAAAAACAGGAGGAAAGAGAATTTTCGGCTCGAAACATTCGATTATTACTAACGACAGTGATAAAATTAGAATACAAGCTGTTCAAACATGGATTCAAATCAAGTTTGATGAAATCCAAGGAGATATAAATAGCAGGAAGTTTTTTCGATCGCCTCCAGGACTTGTGACGTCGTTGGTAACCCAATGATTCACCCAACTGTACTCTTAAATTAATTCGCTGTCTAATATACGTGGAAATTCTGTCTCGAGTTTTAATCTCCGATTCCATTCATAATTCTTGGCTGACCGTAATTTAACATATGAGTAATCGTTCAGATCGAACATTATCGTTCCTTGTAGAATATTCGAAATATATACAATACTTTTTTCCTCGTATGTCTAACCAATACTGGGCTATGATGTATCATTCATACAACCTTCGAATTTCAGAAGAAAAAAAAAACATCTGTGAGAACATCATGCCAAATTATTTAATGCAGTAAGAATTCAACGAGCATAGATCTTCTGACTCAGACTAATCAGTTCGTTCTGAATGATCATGTTTTTCTTTTACGAAAATTAAGACTAGAAAAATCGAAAATACTGTATTCAGACACTGTGATAATCGATTTGAGACTAATTTTGAGTGATAAAAAAAATTAATGTTTTCTACGACAAGTGGAAAAAAAATTGCAATCCTACCAAATATAAGAATTGCTAGAAAGCCAGAATTTTCTCAAATTTCATCCGTCAAGTTCATGAATTAGTCAAAAAAAAAATATGTGAATAACAATTTATAGTTTAAATAATGATTTTTTGTATACTTTATCAGAAACAAAAATAATGTTCAAACGTATGAATGTCAAATTTGTTGAATGAAGATAATGAACAATCTTTTGCCTGGCATCTCAACGAAGAATCATAGGTTTTTTCGCCTCATGAGGTAAGACTCATGCGGTGCAGCGGAATAGGGTTCGTGATACGGAGGCATTTGTCTGCCTGTAATGGTATTCATGAGTAAAGGTAAAGGAGAGAACACCCCCTGCATCACGTATAGAACAGCCGAATCAAGTGGCTTGGGTAATATGGAGAGTACGGAGGGCGACGGGAAGGGCGGGTGGTGTACATCCCTTGGGGTAGGACTGGTACTTTAGCTGTAACATCTACGGCAGACCTCCCCTCTGCCCTTAACTGATCAATAACAGCTGCCCGCCAGGTCAACGACCCCATTACCAACCCCACTAACACCTACCCCTACCCAAGATCACCTGAGGCCTACGGCAATGTCTGGACCTTTTTGAATACACCCATTTTTTTAGATTTATAAAAGATACATATTTTCTCGTTCTAGTTTCTCTTCAGTGAGAAGATTTTATCGTACTAGTTTTTCGCTTGTAGTTTGTTGAGAATGACTCAGATCTAGTTTTATACTTAGGAAGATCGATTTTCCATTTTATTGAAAGGCACATTTCCAATTTTGGGAGATTTGTGTTGCACTGGAATTGATCATAACTTAAGCGAAACAATTATCTGGCCTATATCAAAACATGGTTAAAAAATGTAGTTGAAATATTAATTACGTCAAATCAAGCTTCAAATGAAATGTGTTATTATTGCTGTGTAAATTGTCGGTAGAATTGCCACCTGTCCTCATTTTTTGAAGAACAGTCCTACATTGACCCATTCTGTCCATCGTTACGTCTTGGTGTTGAAAAGTCCTTTCTTCTATGCAAAGAAAATACGAAAACAAAAATAGACAGAACGACTTTCAAAATTACATAATTACATATTTTTCAGATTTCTTATCTTTTCTTTTTTTTGGATTCAATCTAACATAAAGAAAGTCACTTTTTTTTAATGCGTGGCGCGAACTTTCAAATTCATGTGTGTTGTATCGTGGGAAAAATTACGATTTTCTTTTATTTTAATTATTTTTCTACTTTATACTTGATATAACTTCCATTACTATAGGACGATAGCTTCGTTTCCTAAAATCTGACAAATAATGATGAAAAAATATAGCAACCGTTATCAATTGATAATATTAATTACAGTCGTACGTAGTAGTCGTATGTACTACCTGTATGCGATTGGTAGTAATCTGTATCTGTTCAATCAATACCGCATTGTGAATTATGTATAAATTCAAGTATAAAATGTGATTTCCCATGTGCCACACATACGCAGATACGAACTAATTATAGAATAGATAAACTGATCGATAATTAATTATTTTACGTAACAGGTATAAATTGAATTGTTATAGAACACCTGCGATATCAATCCGCGTATAAGTGAAACGTCACTGAAAGAAATTTAATCAGAATTCATGCATATTGCGTCACAAGAAGCCGAATTTAAATTCTTAAAATCTTATGCATAGGTAGATAATTATAAGCCACTTCTAGTCATACTGCGGCTGCTTGTTACCATTTTTGCACAAATTAAATTGGCCTCTTTCTTTCTATACCCTAGAGAAAAATGGAGGTGTGGTGAAGAGATCCGACCCTTATTACTGATCGTGCGGAGCACGTTATAATTAGGTGAATCATCATAGAGGATGGTGCCTATAGCTTTGAAAATAAAAACAAATAGAAATTTACATATATTGAAACTGTAATGGATGATAGCATCGGATATGGTCTACAAAATGTGCAAATAACTCGGCCACAAAAAAAAAAAAACAATTAAAATTTGCGTCACATCTACCAAACAAATAGAATTTGAAAAAAAATGTATAAATTAGCTTCTCTTTCACGTTAATTTTTTTCTTTTTCAAGTCTTTGTCGATGTGTCTCCGAGTAACTTGAAAAAATTGGGGCATATTCCCTTCTTTTTTTTTTATATTAAAAGTAACAATTACAGAAATGATAAACAATTGAATTTGATGTTTTTTTTTTATTCACACAATAAAATAGTTTTTGATTACAAAATTTTAACATGAGATTTGAAACAGAAAAAAACACGACCAATTGTTTTTTGTTAAAAACAAAATTATAGAAAAAAACGATAAGGACCAAAATACGACTCATATGCCGGTGCAACAGGCGACTTGAAATAAGATAAATGATCAAAACATGATGAAACTAATTCAGACATTGTTAATTTTTTTTTTTTTTGGAGGAAGCTGCGCTGATCTCCTTAATCGAACATTCTGATAAATGGAGGGTGTAACAAGGCTTCGGATTCCTGCATTACGTACTAGGTTGTTGTAAGCCGCCCGGAATCGGTATGGGGCTCAAATTGCCCTGAAAAATCCTGCTCTTGAACATCCTGTCGATATTGGGATAATCCGTATACCGAAATCTGTACATCCTCCACTTTTTTTATACCCCGAATATTCGGGTCACAAGTCACACGTGGAGATTAAACGTTATGCAAAAATTTCCCGAGATATTTTTCACGTCTATCAATCACGACTCGACGCAAAAAAAAAGTCTGTCCCTTATCACAATCACGTGTCAAACCATGTCACAACCCTCGTCAGGTCATTTCGTCATCTTTTATATGAACTTTTTTAAAAACATTGTTCGTCGTTATTTCAATCTAATTTCACGGTTTCAATCATTGATTATATTCTTAATTAATTATCAATTAATCAATAGTCAATTTTCACTGTGTCAATTTGTAGAAATTGGAAATTTGGCAAAATATTTTACGTAATCCGCGTAAATTTCTCCAAACTTTACCAAAAACATAAAAAATATTAAACTCAATATCTGCCAGAAAAAAAATTCACTGATTACAATTTCACTAAGATCTGGCTATAATATACCGCACTCAAAGTGATCTTCACGATATAATCATCAATAATCACTAATTATCGTAACGATGTTCTCCACAGCGATGAGAATGAAAGATTCGATCGATTTCCGGTGACAGGGCGAAGGAATTTTTTCATTCACCATTTTTCCACCACATGTCCCTTTGGAAGTCTAGTTCCACGAAAATGATATTAGGCTGGACTCGATGTCGATTGCGTGTGTAATTGATGAAACTAATAACTTATCAAGATCGAAATATCGCGTATAGGTACTAAACTCTTGGCTAGAGGAATAGCGAAAGCAAAACACCGGATTCTAGGGAGGCTGTGACGACCGAGAGCGAGACTAGACCCCTCCGGACCGAGTGCATTGATCTCTGCGCCGACGACCTGCCTCAACGCGAACTGCATTTTCACACTAGTCCCAGTACTGCCCCGGTTTCTCATCCGTTGGTAAAGCAATTTCACTCAGGTTTCACGCCGTTTCTATTTAATTGATAAAGCCGACTGGTTCTTAGCATCGACATTTTGACAACATTATCAATTTTAACCAGCGAATTACGGGGTTTCTCTACTTCCACACGTCACACAGTCACGTTACGTCTAGCTTCGTTGACAAACTGTACTTTCTTGCTACAGTTCGTTGCCTTGACTGCGCCTGTGCATTCCGATGAACTCGGCAAAACTGAATTTTCGTTGTTCTATATTTCCTTATTTACTATCGAATTATAATACAAATTATAGAGAAAATGAAAATAAGATTTTCATTCAGAATTTTTTCGAGCTATGCGAATCAATTAATCAATATATCCCGTCAATTCGAGTGTTTATACAGGCCTCATAGAGTAGAGACAAAAAAAAAATCTAAAGAAATTGTTCTTTTTATTGATTTATTTGTTTTTCGAGTAAAAAGTATAAGTAATATTTTCTTTAGGATATTTTTTATTTTCTTGTCCTCCATCAAAGAAAGACGATTGGTGTAATAGATTGAATAAACAATGTAGAAACAGTATATGGGAAGAATTATGACGTATTTGATGTGGAAGTATAAGAAGTATAAGATAAACAAATTGTTATCGCAAGCCGGAGAGAGATAGGGGGGGGGGGGGGGCGCCTGGGCTTATCAAGAGTAAATTTCTACGAACCGCTAAACGAGTGTGTAGAAGTAGGTTAATACATCGAGACAGTGATGACTGCACATGTGTGCTCGCGCGGTATCGTCACGTGGATAAATAACGTATACGAATTATTAATCTGAATATGACGAGTGAAGAGAAAAATCATCTATTGTTTGATTATTCTGATGCATAATTTTAACGAGAATTAAAAAACGACTGAAATTACCTTCGGGATACCAATACTGTATTTTTCCCATAGTATCTCCCCATCCGTTCGTCAAACTTTGGTGTTTCGTATCAACATCACTGTCAGTAGTCATATCTCTAAATACTTCCCCCATTTTTGGTAATATTGTTGCAGTGTAATTATATCGATAAAATAATATCCAGCGATACAAAACTAAAAAAAAATAAAAACACTAGTCACCTTACTTTATATACTTTCACTACATTCAGGAACCTACGCAAAAATATTATATCAACACACATACACGTCACATTGTACAGTCGGAATATCCTATTCAATTGATTCTCTACTACAGACAAACTATCGAACAGGATATTTCACACTTCGATCACTTTCACTGATGAATTGGTTAACGTTTATAAATGTTGATATAAAATAATTATCCCACAATGAAAACAATAATAATAATGATTATTTATCACAAAAACATTCAATTATATTTATTCAATTGTTAAACGAAATCAACGAAAACAAGTTAACAATCGATGGACAAAGAAGTAAAATAATAACAACCGTTACATAATGAAATTAATTTGAATAATTAAACGAAGAAATAAAAAAAAAACAAAAAAAAACGAAAAGAAAACAATAGGAAAATCCGATGATCGTTAACGGGGGTCCAACCTCAACAAGACCGTTTCTTGTACTGAACTGAGGAGTAAGAGTGACGACGATGAGATACGGAATACGGAATACGGCATACGGTCCGGGTTCTCTCCGATGACACATCGTTTGCGATGAATACACTCGGTTGTGGCGTCAAACGCGAAATCGGTGACGTCCCGGTCATTCATGGTGCCCACTGTCATGCCTAAAGAATGTACGAGTCTCGTATGATACTGGCCAATCCGGGCGTTTGAAATCGGGTACCACGTGACAACGGACCACATGACACGCCCGTGACGTCACCCACAGCTGACAAACTTGCCTAGTACCGGCGCGGCACGGGAACGCCGCCTGCCGCCACCTCGCGACTCCGCGGCGCTGCCTCATCCACCATAACCTCAATAAATTATCTCTTCGATTGCCCCGGTAGTAGTTAAATTGTTTAAATTCGTCGTCCTAAGAGTTGATATGTAAGATAATAGATTGACGAAATTGATCAATAGAACAGTGAGAATTTAAATGAATTTCTTCTTTTTATAAATCGCTGAGCGTCAAATTCGGTAAATCATGACGTTTCAATTGTTTGATTAACGGACAATTGACGTCATTGACGCGGCTATCACCGGCGTATGTATGTAATCGGATTTTCCAAGAATTTTAAACGACTTGGATAACAGAATATCAACTGGCAAGTGGTCACCACGATGATGATGATGACTCATAGATGATTTTTTTTTTGTTTCATTTCGTAGAATATGCAACACACCAGTTTTTTTTTCCAATTCTTGTTTAGTTGTAGGCTTATTCAGGCCAGACAATTATTTCTCATTCCAATACGCAGCGTTTGTACTAATTATAGAAATACTGATGGATGACAGCTGCAGAACTTCTCGCTTGCAAAATTTAGATTAGTACCGGGTTAGCACCATTAATTATGTGCTACCAAATTCACCTATATTACTATTTCTTCGAGTATCAGCCAAATCACCAAAACAAAAATGTATGATTAATGAGATAAACAAAGACATAACGACTTCCTTTATATTGACGATTTTATACTATTTTTGTTATCACCGCATACTCGAAATAGTTTAATAGTCGGTTTTCGGTTTTTTATACTGCGTCCTCAACTCCTTTTAGAGTTCAGTCAATACAGTCTCAAAGTTCTTTCTTTACATTCCAACAACACAATGCGTTTAATTTTCAGAAACAAAATAAAAAAAGCAGGGAACTATGCAAAAGGGATTAGATTCTACTATGAAATTTAATTCAGTCTAAAAATAGTAAAAATCTATTAAGAAGCTATGTATAATTGAGTAGAATCCTTCTTTACCGATTCTTCTCACAATCAGTGAAAACAATTCCAAATTGTAAGCGTTATTCTACTTCACAGCTGGAGGTATAAAAATCAATAACTCGTACAATTTTCGATATTTGTCATTTAGAGTTTGCGATGGATTTTTAGACAATTTTCACCCCAACCAACGGTAAAATATATTGAATCGTTTTCTCGTTGAGCTTACCAGAATCAAAATCTGCACCGCCAGTCTCCGTACTGCCTGGTCCATATTCTGCAATGACAATGAGAACCGTTGTTAGTTAGTTTGCAATATTTAGACTGCATAGTAACAAATAGAAAATGAATATTAGAGACATACAGTTGTTCAACGACTTTGACATCCTTTATTCATGGCACGAAAGAAAAGGCACGCCAAATGAAGACAAACGACTTCTCTAATGATTATCCTAAAAACATTATTGATCTCTTCTGGCTGATTAACGTGGGCTTTCAGCCATATCAAATTATGTGAGACGGCAACGGTAATCAATAGGACATGGATATTGTGATGGAAATGAACAACGCCGTCCGGCGGCTGAATATTTCAAGATTTATAGACTAAGAAACCAATTGAAGTACAGAAATTCGAACGTTTCTGGATCCGACACAGAGTGATAGTTAAGTTATTTAGATTTTTTTTTTGTTCAAGCGAATCTTCAGATTTGAAACATTTCTTTTCAAATTTCCTCAGATTTCCCCGTTGCCAGTGAACGAGAATATAAGATGTGAAACAATTGTTGTTCCGTTAAACTGTATGTAGAGGGTCATGAGTCAGCTCGGAGTTTGGAAAGTTATTTTCGAGCCATTGTCAAATCGTGTATTTATAGTATCAGGAACTGACGGAAAAAACTTTACTAGCCGTTTTACTGTCTTCATTTTTATTAGGAAGCAGGAACGCCGATGACGTTCGTGTCCCAGGCCCATATTTGTACTTTTCAAAGTCCAAACTTGAAATAAAATCGGTGGATCCAAAGCGAATGGCTAACTAGCTAACTAGCTGACCTCCAATGATGAAAACATGGATGTGTAATAGGAATTTAAGTAAAATACACATCTCTGGCCTAGAGACACACAAATATCTTGTTGAATCTCATTATCTATTCCAAGTATTTGGGATGTGAAGAACAACAAATTAGGACGAAAAAAAAATTGAGCCAAATATGGAAAAATAACCATTGTCCAATCTTTTCTTTGTTCAACGTATCAATATTTGTAAATAATAACCATAGAAGTTTTGACAAAAGGAAAGTAATAATACTACTTCAACTCGACCTTGCAGACACGAGTAAATTTGTAGAAAGGGGGTGAGAGGCTGGCGATACACGTGGAAACAAATATTTTCTAGATATACGTTATCTCATTGTATAATACTGATAAGGCGTAATAATAATTAGATAAATACACATATTATATCTACAACAGAACAGTGAAAACCAAATTATATATTTGGGTATCGTATCACACGACGACAAAGATAATCTAAAACAGAAGTACCAAGAAAGGCTTATTTTCAGGTAGTTTAATACTATCTTCTTCTAGCTTCTCATAGTGTTTATAGAATATCAATTCTATAGACGCTGATTCTCGACATTATAACAATCGAGCTCAGCCAAGAACCGTGATGTTTTTTATTCTGAATATTCCTAAGCTTTGAATGTCTTCTAAGCCTAGTCTATGAATGGTCTAGTTCGATTAATCAGATTCGAGTTTTAGTCTAGACAAACGAATTAATGTACGTGCAAAAAGGCACGAGGCAAAATTGTCGAGAGAAGCTTTTTTACCAATTTAAATGATATTCTAATGATAAAACGAGCTCTAACAGAAAACCGAACCACACTTTAGCGATTTGCTCTACCTATACTTCTTCTTTGTATTTAGTTCATCGAGATAGCTAAACGGCCTGGATTCTACAGACGATATTTATACAGCACTTGATCGTGCGAAATTTAGTACTCCACACGTGCAACAGGCGTACGATATTAAAAAATTTTTATAACAAACATCAATCTAATATCAGTCCAGCCACAATACACACTATGACTCCTCAATTTTCGTGTTTGTAAAGTATATTTGATTTGTAAAACGACGAGTCTCGACGGATAAGAAAAATTCAATGGCTTCAAAGAAGTGGAAGGAAATTGAATACCGATTTCTTATTTGCTCTTGATTACGGGCTTGAGTTATTTCCAAAAAGTTTGTTGAACCTGAAAGTGCTAAACACGTGCAAAAACTTGTTTCTCCATAATTATAAGAAAAGATGAAACTATTTATGTTAGAATATCGTATCAGATAGTAATCTCATCAGTTATACTCCTTGTTTGAATTAAAATTCTCTCTATGTCATTGACCTGAAATTTAACGTCTGTTGATAAATTCCACGTAATATATATTATGTTGTGCCGTTTGGAGTACCAAGGTAAAAACAAATATGACAATCTATAAATATGGTATATATTTAGTAAAAGTCGTTTGAATCTACTAAATATTTCGAACAATAAATTGTGGATCCAGTTTTGTTTACTTGTTACCGTATTCGGAATCAATGCGAAAAGATTAGGTGCAGATACGCCAGGGATCAGACAAAGAGGACGTTGACATTGGAGGATTAACATCGTTGCGAATAAATTTATAAATAAATAACGTAGTTTTAGTGGATAAATTGATAGAAACGCCGAGCGTCTATGTGGCGTGTTGCGATATAAAGAAGAAAGAGAAAACTTGAAAAAATAAAAAAAAACGATTGAAACGGTGTGCTAAATTCTTGATAGTTCTTTTTGAGGACAAGAGGGATTTGGGGAGGGGATCGCGTACCCGCGACACGTGTGAAATTCGCGAGAGCTGAAACACCAGATGAACTTTGCGTTTAATGTGCTCCAGATAGATTGGCAAAAAAAAGTTACATCACACGATGTGTATACTTTGCAAAGTATAATAAACGTTGATTGCAGAATTTGGGTTCGATGAATTTGAATTTTTTATCCACCCCATGATCGGAGGATTCTCGTTGGCTCGACGTACGTGAATGTCGAGTTTTTTAATCGATCCGAGAGGAATGATAAATTTGCGAATATTCAACAAGAGCCTCTCGGCGAATGTGCGGCCA
Organism: Euura saliciscinereae; assembly: GCA_018420115.1. Classification (NCBI taxonomy): domain Eukaryota; kingdom Metazoa; phylum Arthropoda; class Insecta; order Hymenoptera; family Tenthredinidae; genus Euura; species Euura saliciscinereae. The sequence goes on along the minus strand of JAFFZH010015149.1, from coordinate 39,054 downwards.
TCTTGGATCCTGCACCGTCGAAAAATAGCGATTTTTTTTCAGCACATCTGACAGAACGCCACGAGGCATTTAAACGTCGTTGGGTCGTCCGACTGCGCGTGAAAATATGTAAGAAAATAAGTAAATCATATTTCACCGAAGGCGGCGCGTGTTATCGCCGAGGTGAACGGATAAACAAATGTCCTGGGACGCAAACTCTCGACCCGGGGACAGCCAGTGTGTTATGCGAATACGTTATGTGAAATCTTTCGACGAATATCATTTGGTTTTTCTCACTTGGACGTTGATCGTCCAGGCTCTCCTGGTCCGACATTATTCTTCACGCGTCCCTCAACGTTTCGGCAACGGGCCCGACAACCAGAAACCCCCAGCACTGAGCACAAGCCAGTCACAAAACCCAACACACCAACCAAACACCACTTGCAAAATTTTTCACTCCACTCCACGGCACCGCACGGCTCTCCTAATCGCACGCACGACCGGAACTCACTCTGCCGTCAAGTGTCAAACTTATAATCTTAAATAACCGTGATATTTGGTAATATCGTTGGGAGTTTCGAGCCGGTGTTGGCCTGTCAGCCTCATATTTTCACCAAACTATTTCAATATTTGTAATCCGGCTGTTATCACTCTTCAATGAGCCGTAGAATTATTGAAATATAAAAGCGAAAACGTCAGAGAAACTAGGAAGTGACGCATTTCGTACGCCGTCTGCTCGTTGCTAGGCTGGCTGCTACCGCAGTGCTGCCAACGTTGCATTCAACAATCGAAACTTTTTTAAACATCAAATTGACCGATTTATCGGCAATAAATTTAATCACGTAATATTTTTCAATAAACTATACGGCTGAATAATTCATCGTCATCGACTGACAAGCCTCTCGACTCGGAACCACGAACCTTCGAAATTTCACGCGTCGTTTGTCTGGTAACTTTCATGAATCTAGTGAATCTAGAATCTAAGTTCCGACCCGGCAAAATTAGATTTTGAATCTTGTATAATTTGAAATTACACGATTCTGTGATATATTTGAATCAAAAGAATAATGGTAATTATTGTAGAAAAAAATACTTACCCAAAAATAATCTGCATCAACTTCTCCATGCGAAACGTGGAACAGAAATCATGAAAATATAGACAATGGGATTTTTTTTACTTCTAATTTTTAAAACTGTAGGAAATAAAGAAATTTTTTTGTAAATACTTCTTAGGAAGGATAGTAATTATGTGTATCACAATTGGGAATAAAATTTTTCAATGAATGAATAAATGTAACATATTTAATTAAACTGTTTTATTTATATTTTTTTAAGCAAAAAGAAAAACACAACAAAATTGAAATAATGTTATTTCTTACTTGATTTTTTTTTCCATTTTTTGTTTTTATTTTATTTATTGTATATTTATATATATAATAACTAAGTTATATATCATTTTTAATAATGGCTTGTATTAATTATGTTTAATATGAACATGTGAACATGTCAAGGTAGTAGTACAATGTAATAATGAAATGATAGATGATTATTACTTCGACTTGTATTATTAAGATACGGTTTAGAAGAATTACGTTTGTTTTTTTCTTCTTATTATTCTCTTATGTAGTGTTTCTGTACTTTGTTTCATATTTTATCGTCATATTTATTTCTGTTTATTTTTTCTCCTTCAAATAGAAACAAATTTCTATTTTTTTTTCAATCTTGAATTGTTAGAAAAATGGCCGCCACAGTATAAGGCACACACTTGATGCAACGCGCACTTTGTATGGTTACAGTGTATTTTATGTATAACTCCTTTTTTTTTGTCTTTTTTTTTGTCTAGTTTTTAGTTCCATCGCATAATTATTTTTGTTTTCCAATTTTTTCATGAATATTTGATGAATTCTAGTATCGTGAAGATCGAACAACTGAATGATTCTTACATGTATATACTTCGTATATCAATTCTACAATTACATTTTTGTAGTTATTATACTATTCATTCGATTTACCGCAATTCAGCAACAAGAGAAAATAAAATGATCAAAGACTAATTTTAATTCTTTCACATTCCCTTAAAGATATAGATATAGATAATTTATATATGTCTTTGAGTTTACTCCACATATGTATATATGGCAATGTCATTTTTATTTTTTATTGACTTCGAATCAGCTCGCAGTATAATATCATTTTTTTTTCTCTTTCTTTCGCGTTCTTCCTGTTTTTTTTTCCAAACAATTCATTTTTCATCAATGCAAATTGTATCATCACTTTGTCTTTCAATTTGTTTTATTCAATCACGATGACCTTATCAGGCATAATAATTATTGTGACTCGTACGCGTTTTACACGTTATATATCATAACAGTATTATTACTCAATATCAATTGATAATCTAATTCCTAGCACCAGCTAACTAAAGCACGAACTAAGCCCCACGCCAGAGCATAGAAACAAATTCTCAATCATCGTTAGAGATATTGTATCGTTCGATCAATTTTTGAATAATGGAGCTGAAGACTCTTCTTTTCGTTAATGACAAATTATTCTTCATCTTCTACCACAAACAATCTTTTCTTTATGCATGCCAGGATTCTAGTTATGCGTTACACATGTGCTATTGGAAATATACCTATGTCAAACTTTACTGAATCGTGACTAGGGTATTGATATTATTATTATAGATATACATATTGGGTTACTAATTGTTGCTCATTGTTACTTGTTAACTATTTTCCTTAGTTATCGTCACAATGTTTATCTATAGTTACATCGCAATTAATTGAATCTTCTTCATTTCTATCACGTAATATATAATATAGTTATATGTGTATCGTTTGCAAATAACAATTTTGGCGCTTTAAGCAGTTTGTCTTCTTTTACTATAATGTTTTTTTTTTTGTTATTCGTGTGTCTCATTTATCAAAAATCCTCTACTTTCGTTTTATTTTGAATTAAAATTACGTAACAGATCAATAACCGCTTATGCTATGCTTGACTTGTGTAAAATCCGGTTGACACTAATTTATTGTTTAATTTGTCAATTTTATTTTATTTTTTTAAATTCTTTTTAGCATAATTTTGTCGATTGTAAAATATTAAGATTACCGTTGGGTGTAAAAGTTATGGGATACCACATATTAGTCTTGAGCAAGATTTTTTTTTTCAACTTCATGAAAAAAGAAATTTGAAAAAAAAAGTAAAATCCCTTATTGCGGTATTTTTAATTTTGTCGAACGTTTCATTTCTTCTCCTCTTTCATTTATGAGTTACATTTTTATTATTAAATATTCAATTATTAATCACATTAAAAGGACGTGAAGATCATAAAAAAATACCTTATCACCATCATGTAACGATTAAATAATCTTGCTTATTATTTATTAGACACAACAGAGCAATCAAGACATCAGCAAAAACTTTTCAACCAGAATAATATGCTTTAGGTCCGACAACGATTATAAGACCTAGCGCTCGTCCCTAATTTAATTTCTTCTCAGCACATCTCTTACTTTTTACTCTATTCGTATTCCCTCATTCTTCAATAAGTATGTCAAAGAGTTTGATCTTGAAATTGAAAATAAATACTTATCATAGGTATAATACATATATATTTTGTTGTCAGTGAAAAAACAACAAATATCTTAAAATTCGTTGAACTATAGCTTTGATGGTATATTATGGCAGAGTACAGTGATACCGATGAGATGATTATTGATTTTTTTTCTTGTATTATTGATTTTTATTTTTTTGCTATAATTAACGCTTTTTGATATGTACAGAGTTAAAAGACGAATGAGCGATGGTCTTTTAAACTTGTGTTTTTTTTTTCCTTGTTTTTTTTCTTAATTTCTCGCAGTGAACGTTGTGAAACGATATTTTATTCTTAAATTTAAATATCATTTAAAAAAGATGAATATTTTAACACAAACTCTTTGTCATACAATTTTTTTTGTCATATTTTATTGAAGAAATAATTAAGGGCGTAAACGCCGTTCGACGATCACGTTTAAACATTAGTAATTCGTTACGCGCGTATATCTTTATATAACAACAGCTATCCTGCCAATTTAACAGCGAACTTGTAGCCAACAACAACGTGTTATTCAATATTTAATAATTCAATGATTAATAGTTAGATAATAATATATAAGATATTTTAATGATTACGAGATGTACGACATTTCGTTTATAACATTTTTTCGGTTAAATATTTAGTTTCTTCATTCAACATTCAATGAAATAAAACTTGGTGAACTTCGGTGAATCTATTTACAAGAATGGAAAAGCTGCGTGGAACTATTTTACCATTTACGTAACTTAGTTTTCTTATTCTTATTTCACTTTTTTTTCTTTTTTTTTTTTTTTAAATATAAATTTTCATTCCATTTTCTTTTTACAAATTAGTCGAAGTACACAATTCTTAAGCCGATTATGAAATTTCCATCCAACAAACTTTCACTCAAAGCGTTTGAAAGCTAGAACTTAATCATTCAAGTTCTAGTCTTCAAGGAATATAAATTGACTCGCTTCAAGCCTTCGACAAATTGTATTTTTTTTTCTCTTTCTTCTTCGTCTTTTTGTCTTACTGTATATTGCAACATACCGCCTTGCACGGTACCGGTCCCTCTTGATTCTTCAACGGAGTCTTGGATCCTCCGACGTTGAGCTGGGTCGCGCCAGCAAGTCTCGTCTTTTCTGTGTAGCAGCTCTCGTACACTTCAAACGCTTCTTCTACCGGCTCAATTTCCTTCCCGTTTCTCACAACCTTGTTATTGACTTTGGTTGTACTAGATTTTGGCAGTGGAACGATTATTGGTATCTCCTCGCTACACAAACACTCGATCATACGCTCCGGGGTATTGGGCGTCGTTCTCTTTGGCGAGTTTGTGTTAGAACTCGTGTTGTTACTGTTCATTCGCTTCAGCGATTTTTCGCTCAATTCTTCCTCAACGCTCAGCGTTTGCTCTCTAGCCAATCGATAATACTTCTTAACGTGTTCCCTGGTCTTCGGGTCTTGGTCGTCGTCATAGTTCTCTTCCTCCGTAGCTTCTCCGTCGTGAACCTGACCATCGACCTGTAGTCTCATTCCCTGTCTGTTGTTTCTCAATTGATTTATCACTGGCTCGATTATCTCAGTCTCCCAGCACTCCAGTACGTCTGGTTCTTCGATGCTCCCGAGGGAATTTATAGTCCCTCCAGGGCTCGTTTCGTGCTCGCTACTATTCGCATATGTAACAAACGATTTGTCTAGCTCCAGAGATCGCGAACGTCCTTTGCTAGATGTTATTCGGTTGCTGCTCGACTCGCTCACTTCTTCGATGAGTTCCGGATCCTGTTCGGTACAGCTGTAATAAGATAATCGAATTTTTTAGAAACGATGGGTCGAATATCGGAAATTTAGAGGAAACATAAGTAGACAATGAAATAGACGAATGCATACCTGTTGTCCAAACAGATTGGTTCAAGAACAGTTCCGGTCAACAATTTCCCATCAAGCGAGACGACGATTTCTCCTCGTTCGTAGGTCTTAACATTTTCGAGTGCCTCGACTCCGTTTTCGGTAACGTCATCGTTACTCCTTGTGTGACTCTTAACTTTCATTTCGATATTTTCGATGTAATTTGTCTTTGAATTGTCTTTAAATCGTTTATCATCGATTTTAAATCTATTCAAATCCACCCGAGAGTTTTCGGCAACCCTCATGCCTGCATCGCTACCTTTCATGGTAAATCTACAAACCCTGACACTCCTTAAAATATCATTCATACTTCTATCGTTAATATTATTCGAAGAAGACATTTCTTTATTAATATCAATGTCTTTTTCTCTTCTCCATTCGATGATTTTTAAAGTATCAAAAGCGTCAGTCTTTGTAATAGTACCACTAGTAACAACGTTCGATCGCGTACTTCTATAATTCGCATCGATCGATCCGTTACTAACAGATAGTGCAGGCATGGGGTTGCCCTGCCAGTTTTTTGACGGCTGTTTTATCGGATCGCCATCATCTATTTCTGTTTCCGATAGATCAGAATCGTCAGAATTATCGGATATCGGCATCGGTACCCTGAACATTTCCGGTGATTTTGTTCTTTCCAGCCACGCAGCAACCGCGTCTGTTATCGGATGATCAGAAACTCTGGAGGCTGCATCAGTTTCCCGATTTACAACATCAACATTATCCGGCAAACTGATGCCATCAATTTGAACATTTTTTTCCACCGAAATCGTCGGAATAATTTCAGATTGATTAGAATCATTCGGCGATACTGATTCGTTTCCTGCCGATTCAACATTTTTCGAATCCTCATCGTCTGGCCTGGAGATCGGTAACTCCACGTCGCTCGTTTCATTCGAATGATCAATAACGGGGGAGGATTCATTGACCGATACTCTTGCATCTTGATCTTCATCTTCGGTTCTAAGATCAGTAACTCCATTAGGAAGTCCGGAAGTCGCTTTGTCTCGATCAATCGAAGCTCCGAGGACCTTGTCATCCCGGTTTCTCGAAGCCTCCTCGATCCTGTTGGCCTCTTCGTTATCAGATTTAACATCCGTGTCTAAATCCGGTCCAGGTGTGGGTTCTCTGACGAATTTCAATCCTTTGGCACTGTACTTTCTTCTCGGTGGTGCGACGGGCGCACCGGCAGGAATAGGAGAGGGTGATAGAGGCGGCGCCGACTTGGCGATTGAAGATTCACAACTTTCCTGCAGTCTGTGAGTCTCCGCATTTATTGGAGTTGTCGTTTGGTTGATTTCAGGACTGGTCGGTCTTGAGCCCGGCTTAGCGATGGACAACTGTGCCCGCCTCGTGTCCGGGGAAGCGGATTTTTTCCTCTCATCGGAAGAGGCGGCGGGTGTATCGCTGGACGTTGCATCGTTCCGCTGTGCATTTCTCGCCTCCCGTTTGTTACGAGCCGGTTTTCTCGCGTCCATCGTTTTGGCTTTACCCTTCTTCACGTTCTTATTACCACCTTTCTTATTCGGCGTTTCATTTTCAGGCTTTTTACTGTTAGAAACTGAGTTCAAAATAACAATATCAGCTTCGGAAGCGACGGATTTTACACTCTGACCGTTTAGTTGTACAGATTCTTCAGGCTTCTCTTCCCGTTCTCCATTCTTTACAAGGTGATTCTCGTCTCCTGACAAATGGCCGTTATTGCCGTTGATCGGCGTTGTAGTTTCAGTCTCTGCGGATAAACCTGTGCTTTTTGTCGCCGGCTCTTCGACGACCTCCGCTTCTAACGCGACGTTATTCAGATGGTCGACGATAATTTCCTCCGCAACATTGTTTGGTGTATCAGCCGCTGACGAATCTTCAGTAGAAATTACAGTACCGTTCAACGAAGCGTGTGTGCTGTCTTCTGCCCCCTTGGCGATGGTATATTTCGTGTGTAAATCGTCATCGATTATTGCTCCATTTATATCGGTTTGCTCTGGAAGTTTATCTTCGTTCTTTTCGAGCTCGTTTTCAGTCACGTTGGAGGTGAAATCTGGGTCGCTGGTCTCGCTTACTCTTGTAATTTCTTCAGTATTCTCACTTAATTTGTCTTTTGAGCTTGACTTAACAATAGTAGATGGACTCGTATCCGCGCTGGACACGGGTCTGGTTTCATTCCCTGCCTCTGCGTCTTCGTGTGTCTTCGCCCCTTCTATTTCCGTAGAATCAGCCAGCAATGGAGTATCGGCATTGGGAGAAGCGTCGGTGACGTCAGGTAAAACTGGTAACTTGCTCCTGAACTGGAATTCCTGAACTTCAGGATTCAACGGTCGCGAAGTTACCGTACCGTTGGTTCCTGAGGTAGTCGTACTCGTTGACCAAGCAGGTTGAGACCAATTTGAACTCGACTCCCACTCTGAGCTGTACTCTTCTTCCTCGTCTTCCGTGTTACCCTGCGGCATATAACGAGAAATACAAGCGGTTCAAATTCATGTTCAAAATTGTTTAAATATTTGATGAATGAAACTGTCTGTGTCTTACAGCCGCAAGAGGACGTCTCTGCCTTCTCCTTTTCTTCTTCTTTCTTCGTTTTGCCCATAAAGCTTCGCTGGGAACAATGGCACCGTTCTGTACTGTGACACCTAAAACAATGAAATAATACCAAGCTGAAGTATTTGTCGATCAATCAATCGTATGACATGACTTTGTTCCTCATGTTAGACGATGAATATAACAAAATTGGTAATAAATAAAGAGCGAAACTACAACTCTCGAATGGATTATGCAATCCAATGACAAGAGTAAAAAAAACCTGAGTTCGATTCATGTGTAGAATAAATTGACGGAGTGTACGCATGAGTTTAAAAAATTGATATTAGTCAGTAATAACTTACGATAGTGGAGTTTGTTTGTATTATTATTAGATAAGTATAACTACATGAATAACGTATCGATAGACTAACACATACGACTAGACTGAGATACAACTTCTAAGCTCACAGCTCTTGCTTCGAGCGCTTCTCACACACTATATTTAACGAGTCTATTTAAAGTACAGAAATGTGCAATGGTTGCCAAGTTTACTCGTTACAGCCATTGTATCCGACGCATTTCAGAAAGTCTCATGGAAAAGGATAAATCAATCATTAATTTCTCCATGGTTTTACTTCATACCGACCAACTAAAACCGTGACTTTGATTTGAATAGGAAATACCTTGATAACAGCGGAGAAATATCTCGCAAGCAAGTATCACCCTACCACATTAGAAGAACAAAGTTCGATTTATTTTTGTCAAGGATTTTTTTTCTACTCGGATCAATAAATTCACCAATTTAATTCTTTAATTTCGATGTTATGTTATACTCTCATAAAATCGACAATTGCATTTCAAAAATTAAATGCACCCTGCTCTTCCAATAACAAATGATTTGTAATTATTCAAAAAAAATCTCTATAAATGACAATTTATAGACAAATGTGATTGTAAGTATTCGATAATACTCTGATGAGCAAAAAATGTTTTCTGTGATATTTCCTTGCTGATGCATTATTTCACAAGAACTACTTCAATGAGATGCGATTCGGTTTTTGATCCTTTTCAAATGGAAGTGAACTGAATCGTATTTTGAATCAAGTATTTCATGGTCTGAAAAGAACAATATTCTCATTCGACAAGTAAAGTTCATAATTGATTCGAAAAATATAACTATTTTTATTTTCTATCCAGAATTATTGTTTGCTCTTATATAAGGTGACGATAAGGCCTCATTCTAGTGAGCCGAGTGACCTCAGTCGGAGAAGTTAAAAGATAAGGCACACTTGGTGGCAAGGCATACATAATGAACGAACAAAAGTTATTAGCAAAAAAAATTTGATTTCTGACAATTTATATCAGAGAGGTTCCGAAGATTTTCGAGCTGTGTTTTTCAATTATCAAACTGCTAAATTTGCGGGATCGATTATCATGGAAATCAATGTCGTATGCATATCTGATGTGAGATGAAGCGGACGTATTTCCATTCGGGCGCCTAGTTTTAGTTCGAAGATCTGTTACATGATCATGACTGAATGATTCATACTTTTCTCAGGCATCTTTTTACCTTAAATCAGGTACAGGCGCAGCGATAATAATACAGCAATGAGGCCGACTAAAGCAGCAGCAGGTATGTATCGGACCAATTTCCTCCGACTCGCATCTCACCCAAACTGTTCTCATTACACATTAGCAATTGGTACCTTTCTACATCTCGTATTGAATCTGAGCTTAAATATAGCATCTAAATTGCTGTCAGGGCTACTATATTGGCGATCTAGAACAATCGACGACTGTATTCGTCGGTTGAAAACTTCTCTCTATCCTTATCATCGTCGAAAAAACAATAATCAATCGAATCTCACCATTCATATTGACCATAGGTGGACCAAACATGAAGTGTCCTGGATAGACGTAGTGCTGCGGAGGCATGTGCATGTGCGGTACAATCTGTGGTATTATTTGAGGCGACTGTATGCATTCGGTCGTTGACTCGTCGTTGGCTCGTCCGTCAACATCTTCCACACCTTCCTCGTCCCTCGTTTCACCATCGTTGACAACAACTTCCGTCGTCACAGGCGTCCCATTGGTGCCAGTACCTTCGTCCATCGATACAGAAGACCCGCAACTTCCTGCCTGTTCTCAGAGAATATGAAATTATTACGTTGATAGAAGAAGAATCAATCTATTACAAGATTTGAGAAATCTTCTCTTTCGTTTCTCTGCTAAATATATCATAATAATGAATATTGATTATAAGTAATTGCCTGAGAGTCCGTGGAGTGCGGTGGCGGGTGTTGTTCTTGTAACGATTCTGGCATGTATTGAGGATTGAACCATTCGACAGGTCTAAGCGGAACCGGTCCACACGACATAGCTGCAAGCACGTTAGGATTCGGATGTCCAGGGACCGACGGGCCGACCAACATTACCGGGTATTCGTAGTAATATCCGGTGACTTGATCGTAGAAACCTCCGTAAGCAAACTGGGCTGCTCCTTCCGGCACAATGGCGAATTCCCCTCCGTTGCTGCCGTCGAGTAACTGCTGATCTTCCGCCGTCTCGCTGCCATCTGTAAAAAATAACAATCATCAGTCTCACAAATACGTTTAAATAGAAATTACAAGATAATTTGGTATCAACTAATATTCAATGTATTACCAGCAGTGGAATGTGCGGCGGACTGGCTCTCGTTCGTCGACGGAGTTGTAGTAGCGCTTGTTGCGCTGGTGCTTGCTGTACTAGCCAATGGCTTCTTACGAGAGAGGTACCCCTTCTTGAATAGAACATCTTGTCGAGGTGTAGTTATTCTCATGTATTCCTCTGTGAGAGAAAAAAATGAACGTTACGATTACTGGATCCGCTTTCAAAAAAACGTTAGCTCACCTTCGTTGAAGACAAGTTTCGGTTTGTTTGGATCCTCCTCGTTCTTAGCTTGGGGGGACTTGGACTGACCGTTGTACAGGGATCCGTACCCATACCCGTACGTATTTGAGGAATTGTTGTACGGCCTGGAGCGTTTGTACGATGAATATCCGCCTTGCGTATTGCGATCACCTCTCGTAGGTCCGTTTCCATTTTCCAGTTTATATCCGTTGCGCACTTCTTCTTCTTCGTCTTCTTCTCCCGGTGGAGCTAAAATTAGACAATTGTATCGAATTTAATTAATGTCAAATAGAGGTAGACACTGATTCGAGTTCAAGCTGATTGCTGCACCTTGAGGGTAACATTAAAGCTTTATCAGAGAGAGTGAAAATAGTGATAAGGAGGAAAAATATGGGACACTCAAAATCAGTATTGGATGAACTCTGTTCAGAATTAGCTAGTAGTCAAATTCAGTATTGTGTTATCAGTTATTAAGAGTAAAAATGAATTGTCATCCAGTTGCTCGTACCATCTTGGTACCTCGCTATTAGTAGAGCATGATTGGAAGAGCCAATGACATGGGAAATTCTTCTTTGGCGACGCCACTGCATTTCTCTCCTCGATTCAAACGTATCGTATATCGTTCAGATGAATCATTAATCATTGACCAATCTGTAGTTCGTTCGTTAAATGTCTAGCCGTCACACTTTCAACTCGGTCAACCGTTTTATCTGTGTTAAAATCGAGTCTGATTTAAAATTACTTATCTATTTCTACCTGAAAATTACCCCAATTTGAATTACGCATCTATTACACGACATTTTTATTACTCTTATACAATAGGAAAAGTTTGAGACGCCGTATCGCTTCAGTTGTTCGTTTTCATCAGTTTATTTTTATTACTATGTAAAATTATTGTGAGAAAAAATCATCCGCGTTACATGATATAAACATTTTCATATTTATCAGTAAGTACAAGATTATGCCGGACGGATTTAGATATAGGATTTTTTGTATCATGTATTCAACGTGCAGGTATCGTCGGCTGGTTTGTTGGATCATTAAATTTACAATTTCAAGCTACGTCAATGGTCGACCAAATAACTGTCCTCCGCACCTCTCTTTCACGCACCAAGCTCCACGTTCGTCTACTTAGAGTTTTCAGTCAGTACCGATGCCGGTAGGTCGTCTGTCAGCCCAGAACTATTCTAGTACTAGAATAGTACCAGAATAGCAAGCTGGGAAATGAGAATGAGAGGAGCCAAGAAAATTCGAAGGAAGGCACATCGGAGGGGATTTTTTTCTTTCAAAAAATAGATAGGGACAACGACTCGCTCGAGGCAGTGCGGAGGACAAGTAGGGTTTCCATAGTGAATCTACAAATGTTATTCCTTATCTAAATCATTTTCTAATTTCATTGTCATCCAATCACTGTTGAATTTCATTATCTCTTGCCTCAGGGACGGGTTTTGATTCTTAAGCTTATGAATTTCATCATATTTCATGCATTGTTGCTAAAAAATTTTAATATACAATATAAAGAGGGTAAATATCGTAGTTTTGGATCGGTGTGGAGCAGTTTAAAGATTTTCTTATCCTCAGATTTGGTTCTGTTTTGTAAAAGAATTCTATTCATGCTACATTCTCTCATCTTTCCTATAGATACAAAAATCTGGGAAATTTTGAAAACTGCGATTTTTATTTATATACATAGTTTTTTTTTCCTTCTTTTTTGTCGCTTCTTCGGTTATTACATTGAGCCTAATTACAATTAGCTAGTGTTAATAATTTGAATAAACCTTCCTAGAGGCAATCGGTGCAATAAGTGGTCAGATAACGACGGTGTCCTTCGCGCATTCTTTGCTCGATCGTATTAGCTATGCTGATAAGAAAATACATTTCTATACGTATATATCTGCATGAAAGTCGCGGGTTAATGTCCTAATGAATAAAATGACGTATATTTTTCTTCTGCGAGACTTCGTGATTAATTACTTACCCACCGACCGTTATTTCACGTTAAGATTTGACAGACGTGAAGCTAAACGCAAATAGAAATTTGTCTCTAAGCTAATACCAAAATTTATTCGCATTTCATATGAATAAATTATAACAGTGAGGTGAGCATTGATTTATATCCCAAAGATTTGACAAAACGAGGCTCTAATCAAGTAAGTATATAATTCTCAAGTTTCACACTTTCATGTATGAACACATAATCGAATTGCTGGCAGACTAAATACACTGATTGTGAGATAAGAATATAATCTTTAAATCTTGTCTGCAGTTCCCGGAAGCAGAACGGTAAAAATAATAACCAGAGGTGTCTTCCAGTCGTAAAAAAAATAAACCAAGTTCAAATCCTGATTATGAGGTAGACTCTAACAATGCTAACGATCACAGTCCACTTAGGTAAATATGTAGTGCGGTCGTGTTCTGCGAGACTGAACAATCTGACTACTTAAAAAATATACGTTACACAGCCCGGATCAGCGAGAAAACGGAGAGATGTATTTAAGAAATAATAATTTACACTTTAATCAAGAGATTTGATTGAAATTACAGAGTTAAATCGACCTTCGTCTTGGGTGTAGAATATTAGTAGAGTCCTGGGGACGAAGAGGCTATTTTTATTGTACCTCTAGAACTGTTTATTTATACAATATATTTGATTTTATTCCAGGTCAATTTTTTTTCTTTATAAAACTAACGAAACTATTTCAGTCGAGAGAAAGAGAGAGAGAGAGAAAAAAAAACCAGTAACAGTATATCACGGTTATATTGTTAATTATAGTATTTTCCAAAAATCATATCGCAGGACAGACGAGTAGACACATAGTTTTACTGTTTATTTGAACGACGTACCACGTCGAAAATAATAATTGAGAACGTTTTCAAATTTCAAAATATCATTTACAGTTTACACAGAAGAACATGTACATGTATACATACATAACACTGATACACCGTATGATTTAACACATTTATTGTAAATTTTATTGAAATATACACAATTAATTATTAATTAGATTATAAATTTCAACTATTTTCCCCTTTGAAATCTATTTCAATTCATTGATCGTTAAATTCGTCTGATAAAAGACAAAACGAACAAAAATTAATGATTCAAAATATTGCTTGGTTATAAAATGTTCGTCAATTAATCTTATCTGTGCCCGAATAATCAGACGGTTTTAGTCAATTATCAACGATATTTTGTCTCAAGGTTTGATCGATACAAAATTCCGCGTGTTTCCATACGGGAACCGGCGAATCGTTTTTCCTCTCTAAAGTAAAACACCCCGGTAACAATGAAATTAATTAAATTTGTTTAAAAAATTGTATATATATATATATGTCTGCATAATCGGTCAACAAAATAAAAATTTCCGATAATTCACGAACAATTTTCAGTATACATTCTGCACATACGGGTTGCGGCACCCTACTGAACTTATATGATATCCCTGCATGTCGTGTATAGATGCGTTACGTATATACCGCACGTTTCAATCTACGATTTTTAATGTATTAAATATAATATGTATATAAGATTGTACGCAAGTTAACGATATTCTTCTACACACTCAGCGGGGGTACTTGGACTCTGCAGGTCTCTGTTATGTACTAGAATCCAGGTACCCGATGACGAAGGCAAGAAAACGGGAAAAAAAAAACGAGAAAACGGAAAATCCAAGAGAGAAGAGGAGTAAGTATCGAACCTCCGGAGTAAACTGGGAGGGATTCGCGCTTGCGCTTGCCAAAACTAACGCGCAACCCTCCCGCGTTGTATTTCCAACATATATCTATATATTACTATATGGCTATATGTAGATGCGTCGATGTGAACTCTCTGTCTCTGTCTCTCCCTCCCTCTATAGACCACGATATGAGTTACGTAATTTTTTTTTCCCACAAACAGTATATTGTACAGATTTTTCTTCAATCTTGAACACAATTTTTTTACCTCGTTGAACACAGTTGTGAAATCTTTTATAACAATATAATTTAATCCCTGTATATTCATTTATAAAAATTATTCAGCGCTCAGACAATTCTTCCCTCTGCGATTACGTAACGTTCAACCAAATTAAGACCTAGGTTTGAATGTATAGGCCTGTATTTTTCGCAATTGATCAAAAGGTTTTATTTTTTTTTTTTTTTTGATAAATCCTAGTTAGACAATCTGCGTCATTCAGACTGAAAATCCAAAGTGTATAGATTGTAGAAATTCCTCGGGGGAGGGAAATAAACTACGACAAGTTTCATGAAATACTTGGAGTTCATCGTCGTCGTGTTATATTGCGAATTTGTTTAGAAATGATTCTTGTAATTTGCGAAGAGATCGCGTTGTTTTAAGTTTCTATTGACTTTTCTATAGTTAAAGAAAGCCGGTGGTCGTCGTTTACCCTCATTGTTAGTGTCAATGGGGCAGTACGATACATCGTATACACGACTTCCGGTTGTGGCATACGAACGACGTTTCGCTTAACATCTAACTAGCAAATTATTTCCTCTTTGCGGTTTGCCTATACAAATATATACTCCTCGTTATTGTAATACTCGCGGATGCATTTACATGCAGGAAATTTTGTATCTTTTTGTTACGTTGACAGCAATTGTATCCTATTCTATCCATGTATATATATACGATAGGTAAAGACGAATTGATATTTCGAGGAATTTATGCGACACACACAGCTAAAAGTATTCTACCTGCATAATCATTGGCATTGTACCCCCATTGTACCCACAAAAAGAGAGACGTACAAAAAAAAAAAACTTTTACTCGAGAAATCGGTTATTTAATATTCAAATTATATTTACTTGATTCTAGTGAATGTATACTTGTGAATATTAATGAGAATAGAAAAATACATGGATAATATGACCAGTAGAAAAAAAGAAAAAATCGATTCCTTGAGTGAAACAAATGTTTGTTTCTTCGTTATAGGAATCCCAAAATTCCAGTACCTACTTTAAATCTGAAGTAAGTTATGTACTTGAGAAAGTGCAAGGAATGTTGAAATATATTTTCCTGAATTTATACACGACGATTTTAACGTTTGACGAATACACTTTGATCTTCAATTGCGACAGAGTGACTGTCGACTCTAGAACTACTTTTTATTACCGTCGTCCGAGTGTGTGCAGCATAAATATAACCACAGGTCATCTGAGTTAATAATTATATAGTTGCACACTCAAACCAATAGACGCACTACGATCAAGAATAGGTATGATTATGGAATCATTATAATCACGTGTTTCGATTCTCAGAATTCAAACGGATAGATTTCAAATAGAATGGAATGATAAGAATTATGAATTCTGTTGGGAAAATTGACCAATTTTGTGAAGAAACTAAACATTAACATCAAATAAACTTTTTCTTCTTTTTTTTCATCAATCAATCTTCGGTTTCCTTAAAATCGAAACACCTGGCTTTTATGTTCTGTATCTCAGTGAATAAAAGAGGCGAATCAATTCGGACGGAAAAAATGCTCGGCGTCTTCTGTTCCTCATTTCCAACAAGCTTGACGATGCTCTGGGTTTTTTGCACTGGGATAAAGTAATAAGTCGAAGCAAGTGTCTCGATTATCGATTTTACGTCCCAGTCGTAATTTTATAGTTTTTGTAGCCGACTCGAGTAAATCGATTACGTACTTCGTTAGAATCACAAATAAATTGATCCATCCAATTATTAATGAAGAAAAAAAAAACTGAAAAATGTGTTTTTTTACGTTTTTTCTGCTTGTACAGTTTTTTTTTTTTTTTTTTTTGTTGTTATAGTTTTCCTTCATTCATTATTGGGTTGATTAATTTATTCGGGCCCGAATCTATGTGGAAAGAGATAAGTATCGTTACGAATTACCCAAATCTTGTAATACTTGTATTATATTTGAACAATTGTAAGTAAGTCATTATTATCATTATTATATACCGGGTCAACTATCTCCTAGTACATTAGCTTTTAGTTAATACCGTTTCAAGTAAACTTTAAGCTACCGAATTTGTCGACATTATTCCATACGAATCATGCAGTAGGCAAAATTCCCTTCAAATATCTGTCTTCGACAACATATCTATATTTTATCCTCTAAACGACGACTGCGAATTCTTGATGATAAGAAAACGAGAGAGGGAAATAGAGAAAGAGATGAAGCACAATTCGGCCGAATATCGAGAATATAAACTCGAATATGGATATAGTGATATTTTTAATGTACCACGAATCGCCGCTGGAAAAGAAAAAAAGAAATTAAATAGTAAAAAATTACGTAACCCTCCGAGTGCCACCGTCGGGTCATAGATTTTGTACATACATGTGGTTATGCGTATGAGGAGGTGAACGCAGCTTCATGTTACCATGCACTAATCCGCGTACCCAGCAGCGTTACACCATTCAAGGTAATCGGTCAATTTTTCAACGTCCTCAACCGCCTCTAACGTTATACACCGCTATTGCACTGTTTATATAACAGGTATACCCGTCCCTCTTGAACTTACCAGAGGATACAATTTTAGCTTAAGTTTATTATCTTCTATCTTTCACAAACAGACAATAATATCAGGAAATTTAATGACTTGAATACAGGCTAGTATCAATGTGGGATTCCTGCAGAGTCACCGTGACATCAAAGAAATGCTTCCTTTTTTTTTGGGCGAGTTATAAGAGTACCGTATAAAAATCCAAATGGCTGCACGATCATTATATCGAATAAAAAAAATCAAATCGTGTATGCAAGGTCAATGTCAGTGTCCGACCTGAAATATCCATATTTATATCAGCTTATAGGTATTCATTTTTTACTAAACGAAAAAAAACTCTACAGTTTCAAATTTGTGTAGCCTCTTTCTGGTCATTCAAGCAACAGGCGAAAAATGTTCACGTTTATAACGTATCTCCGCTAATTTATTCAACGTACTCGGCTATTTGACCGAGGTTCGTCCCAAATCCCTGCCATCGGACATCGCAGGGCTCACCTGCGAGCTGCGCGCGCGTACTTCTGATGACGCGCGATTCCGTCAAATAGGCGAGGTTCGACTGTATGTGTGCCATAATCGCCTGTTTGTTGACAATTAAATTGAATATCCGACCTTTGGATAACGATCGAAGCACGACGTAACTGAAATTGAACCATGAGTACGTCTATAACACGTCAGTATTGCAATTTTCTTGCGGAATTGATTACGAGGAAACTGTTTATTCTGTTTCTGGAAATGACAGATGCTTCAATGTCGCTTCAACGAAACACAACCGACGTGTTAGTCCAATGAATTAATTAATTGGGTTGGATAATAATATGTTTGTTCGAATATACAGCGATCTTTAGCGATGTATCGCAATGCTGATGCGTGATAATTGCGGCTCGGGATCTTGTGCAGTGCTATGCAGTAGGATCTATACGCGACTCGCAAGACGTCGTGCAGCATGTGGACACATGCCTAAAGATCGATCTAAGTGTATTTAAAGCTTATAGGATTGTGCAGTAGCCGCGCAAGCATGAAGCGGTAGCTAAATAACCCGAACCGCGAACTCGAAGACAGTGGGCA
Source organism: Euura saliciscinereae (assembly GCA_018420115.1). Lineage (NCBI taxonomy): Eukaryota > Metazoa > Arthropoda > Insecta > Hymenoptera > Tenthredinidae > Euura > Euura saliciscinereae. The sequence continues at coordinate 20,672 of JAFFZH010015149.1, read as the reverse complement.
ACCGCGTGGTTGACAAAATAGAGAACAGACATCTCACGTTTGGTGAGAGGCAGCCGAGTCGAGCGGGGCCTGAGTGATTTGGAGCGACGACGGTAATAGAACAGCTAACAACTTTGGTGAAAACATACGACTATTCTATTCGACGGTCAACTCCTCTAGTCAACGGTCAAACAACTCATTGTATACATAATCTGAATGGACTCTATAATCGTACACCTTCGCCTTTTATTCTCACGACGAATCTCATGAATTACATCCATTACGCAACAGCCGCGATTCACCTTCTATTTTTGCGCGCCTATTATTTATCAGAGGAGTAACAATGCGGTGAGGGAGACAAAGTATTTCCCGCACTGATCTCTTGAAACGAATAGTCTGTTTGTATTCATTTTAATTGCTGTTGAGTTAGTTTAGAGAAATAAATTATTTCCCATCCAAACGACGCGCGTCGTCGAGTTCGCCGTTTCGGCCAATTTAATGAACGCGTGATCCGCTTATGACACATGATCGTGGACCACGGGGAGGCTGGGGTTCGCGGTGATCATGATCTTGCGGCGTCTCGCACCTCTCGAAAGCCTTTACTCGTGGATCGCACCTCTGGTCGGTTAGCGCCATGTAGTTTGCGAGAGTTCGGTTACTCGAGAAGCGCGTGGTTTTGAGTCACGTGCGTCGCCCCCGCCCAGACGGGCGCACACAGAGCTAGTATCTAGCAGCTATCCTTTCGCCTCTCTGCGTGTGATTGAAGAGGTCGCTGCGTCCAATTCGATTAATAAAAACCGTAAAAAAAAAAGAGAGAGATACGGAAATAAAAGTCAAAAAGACATGTAGATAATTAGGATCATTTTATTATTATTTCAGTTTAAACGGTTTAACAGGGATGAAAATATCCTACGGGTAGTTTATACATGTAGCGAAAAGTTGGCTGTGAGAAGTTCTCGAAGCATGAAACTACCCGAGCGCGTGCCCCAAACCTCGTGGTCGTTCACGTGCTATTTATGAGTAACTTAGAACCAACACATCGATAGCAGCTCGCACAAGGAGGTATGGAGAAGAAGCGCGTATTCTGTGTCTGTCGCTAGTTTTAAACTACGTACACATCGTGCCAGACAAGAGTGTGACAAGGCTTGTCGTTGGCTTTTCGCTGCAGCTACACATGACACATGTACACGCATGTAACAATGTGTTGGACACGTACGTGTTCTACGAACGTTATACGAACTACTAACAGGGGCAGCGTATTATTACTGGTTATTGTTATGTAACTAAAAACATGTGAGTTTTATCTAGAAATAAATATAATAAATATAACCAAAACTATTTTACGATTTAGAAAATTGGCAGAGGCTACCCGAAGATATCGTGCGTTTACTTATAGTTTGTATTACCCGCTTTTCAACAACTTTTCATCAAGTGTGTGCAGCAGTAAAAGACTCGGAGGAATTCGCATTTTCATATTCCTAATTTTTTTTTTTGTTTCTTATTGCTTTGTCAACGTTGTGAAATGAAGGGCCTCCAAATATTATTAGAACCATCATCTTTATAAACTTACGATATTCGAAGACTAAAATTTGTCTCTTGGTGTGTTTCGCCTATTTTCTGTAGTCTTGCATCAGCGGCACTAATTAGTCTCTCAAACCTGTACATAACATCCGTTCTCGACGATTCAAGAACAATATCAAGTGGGCATTAATACGGTTCAGAGTGACGAGACGAAACTTTTTTTTTTTTGTCACACCTGATAAACGCCTCAAGATTAGAACTTCAGTTGCTGCCGAATAAACAATCGTAAATACATCACAGAGCGGTTGAGGAGCAGAGATGAAAACTCGATTGTAGTTAGCGTAGCTGATTATTGTTATTAAAAAAAGTAAACTTGCTCACTACCCAATTTTTATTTGTTTTCCTTTTCTTTCACATTTTTGCAACGAGATCCTGGCTTGTTCGTTTTTTCTCGCACATGGATATGAATATGAGAAGGCCGAAGTGAGATGGCTTGAACTATTTCTTACAGGCTCTCCGAGAAACTATATACCGTAACGTTATGAGGGACGTGACAACTGCGGACCTCCCCAATGGTCGGTAAAAACGTAGCAAACCCGCATTTTCCCATTGGCTCAATTCTTCTTTTTTCCCCACATTTACTCTTTGCTTGTGTCTCTCGAGACGAAGACGGGTGATAAATTCTCTCATGTGGTGCGATGAGGCAAGGAGGAGGAATGAAAATAGAATTGAAAACCGAGAATAACTTTCATGAACCCTGAATTACAGAACGATATAAAGAAGAGGAAGAAACTAAAAAATTGTTACGAGACACTTAACGAGGAGTGAAGAGAGCGAGTAAGAGTTACGAGCATAAAAATATTATACCTACGCGTGCAGTGAAATAGACCAAGAGAGGAGGGACCGCGTGTATTATACGTCCCAAATAATTATCATGATTGAAACTGGTTTGAATTGACTTAAAGCTGTATTGTACATTCAGGTGGTATCGCGTAGAACCGGATCGACGAGAATCTTATTATTTTCTATCGCCGTTTATGCGATCGCATTAATCTTCTTATACCGCAATTATACATACGCAGACTCGCAGATCGCGACTGTTACATAATAGTGGCACCGACCGTCACTAGTTTCCTCATGACACACCGACGATCAGAGGGCATTCGGTAATGAAACTAGCTTTCAATTTTTTTTTCTTCTCTCTTCATTTTCAAATTCTTCCAACAACGGTTTCAGATTTATAAAAATTGAAATCTAGAATCAACGGAGTTTCTTATGGAGTTGAGAAACTCTACATCCTCACCTCTGCGTATCGCTAAAACCTTAATCCACCCATTTTTTGTACTTTTTTTTAACACATATTTATTATACAACGAAAAAAGATTGTTTTATACCCCGAACGGAAGTTACCTTCTCATAAATTTCGAAGTTGTTTTAAACACGATAAAGTAGCTAGTGAACATGAAGCTGAAGGTAGCAGCAATAGTCAGCAACCAAAAATGTTCAAGTTCTCCCGAATAAAATCACGCTACATAATATTTCACACAATTGAAATTCTATGGCCCCTTCGAGGTGAAAAATATTGAATATCGTGTCGAAAGTAATAAATAAACAAATTTTATGCATTGTTGGGTTAAATCCTTGGAGTGGGCCCGAATCTTTTTCGGTAGTTGTACAGGAATAGATAAGGAATACGGCACTGCACGCACTGCAGGCTACAATTTCGCCGCGAACCCCGTCAGCCCAGACACTTTCTTATCTTAAAAAACTTGAAGGTGGTTGTAGTTGGTTGCCGGTCCGAACTCCAAAGTACGTAATGCGGGGCTGGAAGTGGGAAGCAACGCGATGCGACGCATTATTGTCGCCTAGGTTTTGATACCGAATTTCCTTATCGTAAATTTATATACATGTCATATCTAATATCTAATTTCAGATAATAACTTACAGCGAATGTCACGTGTGTTTTCAGAGCTTTACCGAAGGTGATGATCCTACAACGTGCGGTCATAAATACTGAGATTCAAGAGTCAATGACTCCGATTTTACTCGGGATTATATAACGACGAAAGTTTTTTTTCGCTAACTTTTTATATTTTTTTGTTTACTCACTACACAGTTTATTATTACTATAAAAATTGATAATTCTACGTCGTTATCGACTTTTTTTATACTTGTTATTCAGAATCGACACACAGTGAAAAATGAAAATTTTCAACTCTGTACACTTGAAGAATTTTACAGTGAAGAATACCTCGGTGATCCGAAGGTTAGATTCGATATAGACACTCTGATATGAAGGTATTAAATCTGATTAAATATGGGGGACACTGTAAAGAATTTAAAAATACCAAATTATCATTTTTATCCGACTGAAGTTCAGACGAATCAGTGGTTATTCAAGTATGTGATAAATAATGCTTTGAATCAATGCATGGTGAAAGAAAATGATTTTTGAGAATACTTTTTCATTTATAATTCATACAAGTTTGCTAATATTCTCGTTGATAAAGATTTCCGCGCGAGGGAGGAAAAAAAACCGCTGGGAATCTTTAATTCTGTCTTGTTTCGTATCGCCATGAAATTCGTCAATTTTTTTCTGACCATTTTGCGGATTCCCTTAATTTTCCATGAGTTTCCTGACCATTTTTCGAATTTTCTGACTTTTTCCTGACTTGTGTATAAAACTCCAAGGGCTTAAACAACTGAAGTAATATATGATGAATGATCGGGTTTATCAATAATTTATCATTAATCGATAATATGCCGTCTCACGTTACGTGTGTAATTTAGTCGTATTTCACTATATACCTACTGTATACATAATATATATAGGTATTAATGAATGAACGCCTACATAACATACTCCTGACATTTGAACTTCATATGTAGACACACGTAATTACATTAGTTCGCCTGGTCAATGATCGCGGACAATGGAGCGATACGCACATACATATGGGGCATTCCATGTCAACTCGACCAATCATTTTCCCTCACCGCTGTGGATTCGCTTGACGATTTCCAATATGATTCTTCGATCTCGAAAAAGCACTCGTGAATTTTATCAGATCGTTAATTTTTCATGTCCATTCCACCCCGTCTAAAATTGTTTTAGAGTGAAAAGTAGTTACGTCGTCTCAGTTTTCTATTCGTCACTTAATTATAGTTTCTGGGCAATTACCTTCGCAAACTTTCTGATTTGACTTTTCCCAAAAATGTGAAAAAAAAGTAAATAAAATAAAATCGCAATGTTAATTCAACAAATTTACTACTTAGCTTGTATAGGATACAAAATAAGTATTCCATCCAATGATTTGATAGTTATATACGTGAGAGCAAACTAGGTATAGGAATATAATAACGAAATACCGATATTGAAGAAAGAAAAGTGTAAAAGGTATGAGGAAAAATTGTACAGGTATTATAGGTACGTATATATCGTATGAAAGAGCGAGAGATATGACAGAATTACTACGTAATCATCGCACGTCACGTATATATAAGCCATCTGAAACTTTATGGTCTTTGAATTACGTATTCTGATGCAAGACTTGAAGTTTTCCTACCGACATACACACACGTACGAATTACGTTCAATCGTGATCTCGGAGCTTAGAATTATGAGGTTCAAGAAGTTCGTAACGTTATCGCAGCGTGTGGAGTGTTTTTAAAAACACAATACCTACTTCTGGCCTAAATTCTTGTTAGAATTGGTCGATACTTTCTTACTTTTTTTTCTCCTTAAACAAAACAAAACAATTCTCGACCTCACTATAATTATTTATACGCGTTTTGGGGGATATCGATCGTTTAATTGATAGATCATATCAAAGAATCCGATTCCATCAAGGTTTTTCGATCAATTAATAACATTGACATTACCGATTTCTTTCTGATAACCTAATTATTCCGCGTCTGTATAGTAGATTGAATTATTTAGCTCGTATTCCGTACCGGAAGGTATATAAATTCACAGTCCATATATTATCGAACTTGGAGGCAGTAATCTCCTGAATATAACTCATTGTAAAAAGTCGCTAGCTGTAAGCTTCGGAAAGATTTCTGATTTCACGAACCACCCCAACCCGACGAATCTCTTACCTGTGACTCTCGACTCTCTCGCTACCATTATCGCGATCATGGGAAATAACAGGAAGGACAAGAAGAAACGGTCGCGGGGCATGCAAAAACGTAAATGTAAGGTTGTACGTATCGTACGGATCGATGGGTTCGACTTGCGGACGAAATTGGGGAAGATGTTATTCGGGCAATGCCAGAGGTCATATCTCGAAGCAGGGAATCGAAGGTAGGACCGATAATGAATAATAAACGAAGCTATTTCAATTAATCGCAAATATTATCCAAGGAATTTAGAACATTTCGTAGATTATCGTGATTAAAATAAAAATCGTCTTCATCGAATGATTGTCGTCAGCAACAGATAAAAACAATCAATCTGAATTCTCAAGTGAACGTATTTCTCCGCCGAAAAGATAATTCTTTACGGTTCCAAGCACACAAAGACCGGGCGTTTCGCAACGTGGTTCAGATACAGAATCGGGGCGATACCCTATTCGCCGCTCTTTACTCGTTGTCAATTTTCGATCCATCCCGCTTCGTGTATCATTTCTGGTTTTCCGTTCCGAATCAGGTAATGTGGGAAGAGCGGTAAAAGCCGGGGCTGAGAATTTCAGCTCACATGCGATCGATCGCGCGTGTATCAGCTGGAATTGTACTTTTTTTTCTGCAATCTCAGAGGTTGAGGACGAGATATTTCCACGTTAAATATTCACACGGTCTTTGCAGTAGTTATTATACCTTAGCTGACTAAATACTGGTAAATTCTCAGTCCCTTATTATTGATTATTCCCAGTGTCTCTAGACACCTATAATCTCAGCCGGGCATGGATACGGTCTTTATACGCTCTTACTCGAACGTTCGAAGCGGAAGAAAAAAAGAAGGACGTGCTAAACGTAGGAAAAACGTTTTTCTAATATACGAATTGTGCGATGAATAACGCTACACTGTTCTGTTACATAACTAACTATTAATACGTTAACAAACGATTGTCCAACGGGACACGAAGTGATCGATGCGAGAGAGCTCTATCGGTTAGAGGTTACAGAGGTTACCGTGCAGGGAAATGGGACTAGACGAGGAGTGGAATTAGTTCCTCGTTATGATTGGCGAACTCTGTCTATGGACTTACCACCGATACTGAGGCTCCTCCACCGGGTTTTCCTCTTGGCCCCCTTTTTTCCCATTTCTTTTTTTCTTTAGTTACAGAGGGTTGGGCGATAAGAGAATGATTTTCTGTAGTTCCTCAAAATTTTCCAGTGCCCCTAAATGCGACGTTGTGCCGTTGATTCAGCATGAGGATTTCTCAACAGCGTTCGTTGAAGAGCCTCACTCTAGTTACCATTACGTTATACTCTTATTAACCTTGATTTTATAGAGAATATAATGAAAATTGTCTCTGGGATAACAGGCTCTGCGGAGCAGACGACGAATTCAAGAAGTACCCGCGCTCCTCGGATCGCGGTTCAACACTGCGGCTCTCCCCTCTACGCGCCGTATCTTCCCCCTCTACGAACGGTATCCCCACCCCGGGATTCCCCCACCGATTCACATCCATCCCCTTCGGTGTGGCACTGGCGTATCGAATCTAGGGGCAAGAGCCGGTGATTGTGAAAAAAGGAGAATAAACACGCTATGATCTATTTTCTGTTGTATTTATTGCCTTCACATTTTTCTATTCTATCTTTTGTTTTCTCGAACACATCTTATTATGTTATGTTACGAAGATCGGAGCGAGAAGGTAACGTTTGACTCCGATGTGTGCGGGAAACAATCTTTTGTTTTGGTATAAAGTTGAAGGCATAACGTGAGAGAAGGTCGATAAAAAAATACAAATAAACAGTATTCTGGGATCTGAAAGATTATCGGGTTACTGGATGAGGAAAATTGTCGAAGTTTCGCAAATTATATTAATCCTAGTACGTATGTTGTCTGTGTGTACATGAGCGATGATAAATTATGAGGAATTACTCTTTTTTTAGCATCGCAAAGTACGCTCGAAATTTTACATAATATAACTGTAAAATTTATAACATTAGTCAACAATTTTATGTAACTGTATGTTTGAAATAAAAAAAAAAATACTGTTTTATGCAAAACGTATTTTACATTTCTTCACCTCCCGCTTGTTATTCATTTTGATAATACAGTAAGAACAGACTGTATAAAATGCTTCTGAGATTCTTTCTTGACCGTCATAGCATTAATCGTATTGAACGATTTAAAAAAAAAACACGTTTTTCTTATCTAGTGTTTTGAACGTTGACCTTTCTCGGTCTTTAGACACAATCCGCGCTCTCTAGCGGAGCTAACGATCACTAGCCATTTAGGCATCTTTTATGATAAAACAGGTTCCAGTTTGGCGCGAAGATTAATTCAGACTAGAGATGAGTTACTATTTTCAAACTTTTCGAGGTTATCGTTCAACCTGTTTCCGATTCGCCAATGTCGATTAATAAACGGATCAATAAGGAAGTAATATCAACGGAAAGTGAAAAAAACGCAACGATAATCAATAGCAGAAGATTCAAATAGTGCGTAGCCAATTTTCTAGTCGATTATGTATGAATTTACGATAAATTTAGAGGTTATGTCACTCGCGTGACAGAATTTCTTGCGGCTTTAATTCAAGCATTTCTGCTCTGATAATCAAATTTCCTTCTGTCAAAACATCAAATGATCATTGAACAAATATCTAACTTCATAAAGCTTCAATTCGGATTCAAATATCGTCAGTTTTAAACCTTTCAACAAGCCGTTGACATAACCTAACCTACAAAATCATCGCAAATTCAAATTTGGAAATCGTAACGGACAAGTACAATATAAAATTTAATACTATATCCCTTTTATTCCCACGAGATGACGTAAAATTGCATGAATAAATTCGATTTCCAGGAAAGAGGAACAAACGAAATATCGGATAATAAAGAATAAAAATGACGATGAAATTCTTCCAAACCCCATCCCTGGCCGATTTCGATCCTCCTATATGCGACAATCAGGCAACCGTCGGTCTAGTCGGAGGTATAGTTCGTTACGCCGAACGAGAAAATCTCAGCGTATGTATGCAGCTGTACGCAGCATATCTACTCGATCATCCGGACGCTAATGTGAGCTCAGATATGCTGGCGACGAGAGAAGCGGGTAACGGAATAGGCGCCAAAGACATGTTCCTGCCGGTACAAGAAAGGGCTTTGAAAAAAATTGCCAGCGTATGGAGAGACAAGGGATTCATCGAAGCTGTTCATGCCACCGCCGAAGAAGATCCGAGCCAGGTCACGAGGCCCCTGCATTGGCTAGCTAAGAGGTTCGCTCCAGTTCCAATTCATGGATCAAATAAATCCTGAATCGTATCAACCCTGGGTGATGATTTATTCTCTTACAGATTGGCTCGACTCTTTGATTTGGTTGACAAACTGGCGTTCAGAAACGAAGGACTACCTTCTCTGGCGTCTGGTTCTGTAGCAGAGATTGCAATCACACGAGACTGGGCGACTGCAATTGTAATGAATAATTTATTTCTCAGTTTTAGCAAACAAGCAATGAAGAAAATACTTTCTCCAATATCTCGTAAAATAATAACGTATTTGTATCGATTTTATGCGCAGGTTCGATGTCTAGCTTGGCATCCTCACTGCACTCGGCTAGCCTTGGCGACCCGGGACGACAGAATTCGGGTATTCTGCAAGGATGTGCAAGGTGCGGCAGTCCTCCGCCACGGTTTTCAAAAGTCAGTTTCCTGTTTAGCCTGGAGACCAAATTCCGGCAGGGAACTAGCCGCCGGTTGTCAAACGGGGATTCTAATCTGGACAGTAGAATTAGGAGCTGCGAGCAGCTCCCTCAGTCAGGCACTCACTCTCAGACAGAGAGGACACGCCCCGGTCACAAGCGTGGCCTGGAATCCCCAAGTGAATATAGTCTACGCCTTGAAAAATAGCGAACGTATCGATCTTGCAATGAGCTTTTAAAACACCAAATCTTCCGTTGCAGGGCGATCTACTGGTGTCCTGCTCCCCGGCAGATAGCAATATGTACATCTGGGACACCTCCAAGGAATCGGCAGTCCCCTTGAAACGAGTCGGAGGTGGGGGCCTCTGCTTCGCTCGATGGTCCAGATGCGGTTCTCGACTCCTAGCAGCATCCACTCAATCTGTCTTTAGGTACAAGTAACAAGAGTTGACACGATCTGAATAATTGAATCCGGAGACTAATTCCAGTGCTATTAATTGTCTCAGGATTTGGAACACGAGCGAAGGAACGCCGTGGAAATCTGAAAAATGGACGGTTCCAAATGGCAGAGTAGCAGCGGCTTGCTTCGGTCCAGATCTGAAGCTGTTATTCGTGTCGACCGAAGTACCAGAGACAGCGTTTTCCCTACCATTGCAGGAAAATATTTTCGACCTGAAGAATGTTGCTGTGAATAACGACGTAAAGGCTGCCATGGCTGTAATTGATCTGAAGAAGACGCTCTTACACTGCGAAGAGTACGATCAGCATTCTGTTCTTGGAGGCAGAGTGGTAGCGATGGAATGGGACCCTGCGGGAAAATATCTTGCAATCATATTCCAGGTTCGTCCCGTTCTCGTCGGCTTGATACAATCTTGAGGAATAACTAAACACAACGTTTGATCAAACTTACAGGATAGCCCGATCGTTGTGGTATTTGCGACGGAAATACAGCCGGCTTTGATAGCAGCAAAGGCGTCGCAAGGATGTTTGATCAAAGGATTTCCAGGCGAAGTACCAAACTGTATGAACTTCCAGCAGGACTTTGGACTCGACTCCGAATCGAACGGAGCTTGTCTAACGATAGCTTGGTCTAGCGGAAGAGTTCAACATTTTCCATTAGTCACATCTGAGAGTATAGCACATTCCAACTTTTCCAATCATCAGTTTTACTAATGGGATATAACAGGGAGAGTGAAACATTAGTGTGATAATGAAGAAGCTAATAGCTTCCCGATCGAATTAACACTTTCGTGGGATCGTAACGATCTTATAAAATCGGACTAATGCATTAGATAACTGATTCTCCACATTAGCTATTGTGATGTAACGAGTGGAGAAATAATTTATACAGAATTCATCTTGTAATTATAAATATTTAATATCGATTATTTGTTACTTGTAATTCGAATATTGAAAACAGTTTCAGAAAGTGTAATAAATATTTTCTACACCCGAATTTCATACTTTCTGACTTAATCTGCGACTCAATCACTTTGAATGAATAATGAAACTGATCCGGATGAAAATTGACGTCGATTGCATGAAAATAACTCATCAAATGAGACTATAAATTAATAAAATTACGAAATCAAGGAAAGCACTAAGTGCTATGAATGAAACTGGGGCAGAATTAATGACGGATTAATTTCATGGTAGATGGGACGCGTGCTATTTACCAGGAAGAGGTGAGAGATTGGAAAAACCACGTGGTCAGAAAACGTACTTTTACTAACTATCCGCAGTGATTTTATCTTTGAAGAAAGTAACAATCGAAAAAATCAAATTCATCTCTCATAGTGAGCTGCAGGTTTAGTATAAAACTTTATTATTATACCATTATGGTACCATTTCTGGGTTGCATGTATTAACCAGATAACAAATTGGAGACACGTGAGAGAGATTTGGTAGATTTGCTAATTAATATTGTTTTTAAATTGAATTAGGTATGTGAATTTTAATTTGCTTATTGTGATGTTTTATTTCTTTAGTAAATATATGCAATCTTGTGATTTTTTTAACATTCTCTTACATTGATCATAGGATGTAACACGACAAAATTGATCTTATAATCATCTACGTTATATTTGTTTTTTCTTCTTTTAAAAATACATTTGTTTAACTCATTTTACAATATACACATATTATTATGTAGAGTAAAAAGTTAATCAAAATTAATTCATGAAAAGAAAAAAAAATCAAGGAAAACAATAAACTTCACTACTTAATAATAATACAACTCTGTACTACGAAAGCAACAATGAAACAATAAATTTCTCCAGATATCACATACACCGACAATCAAGGAATCTAATAATTACTCATAATCCCAGGAGTGAGAACAACGAATATAATGTTCATATAGCATTTTTGTTTGTTATCAAGATAGACAATATAATTTTTTATATTTCTATTTTGTTTCGTTTTGGATTGTATAGAAAATTTTCAGCAGTATTTATCATTACTGAACACTAAAGGACTTCAAGTATACATAAAAAGAAAGCTCGACATTTTCGTTGCAGAGCTGTATGAATGGAATAGAAAATATTGAATTGGAAGATATAAACGTTCTGAAAAACATACAAAAATTTGTTAATTTTTTTTTATCTCAGTATTTCATATATTATGTATTTTAATATGAAGTCGCTTCTGTGTTTCTCAGTTTGTGTGTGTGTCTATCAATTCAAACCTTGGACGTTCTGTTCTGGTTTTTTATTTTTTACTCTTATAGTATATTTTATAAAAGTCAATTAACGGTCAGAATTAGTAACTCAATTCTGAATAATGGCAATAATAGTCGTCATCTGACGAAGTTATAAATAACCGCCGATGAAAATTCTTCTTATCATTATATTTTTTTGAATCTATTTTTTGTATTAGGTACACACATTATTCTCAACATCTCCAAAAGTATTTATCATTCTACGATAATATTACGCAATCGTTAACAATTATCATGTTGGTCGTATATTATTAATCCTCACTTGAAATATCTGAAAAGAAACAATTAAATTGGATATTTTTTTTCTTTCTCTCCTTGTCTTTGTCTTTGTTATAATTTAATATCTCAGATTTTTTAATCATCTATAAAAAAAAATAATAATAAATATTAATTAATCATAATTTTTTCTTTTTAAATAAGCAGCGTCTACTTAATAATGACATTTGATAATGTTTGTACACAATTATCAATAACATATAATTTTAACTTGACAGAAAAAGTAAACAAAATTAGGCTATCAAAAAACAAACAGTAATAATTAACTAAATCATCAGTTGACCGAAGGCACAACATAGAACAGTTTATCTTTTATCTACGATTTTTCTTTCTTTAAATTTTTTTAGAAAATATTTATTGACCGTTTGAATTCACCTCTATAATTTTCCATTGATATTTTGAACGAATCATAATGAATTTCTAAATTAAGTAACTAAACGCTCGATTCTCGTACTCTATTTAACATTAACCTTTGGAATCCAGATCGTGATATCAATCCTGAGCATGAAACAGGCAAGACGAGACGTTGGTAAAGTTCAGGAAATGTGACACTATTCGAAGAACGATAATACTATTTACGCTCATATCTAATAAAAATTAAAACCGCCCATGTACAGTGTAAAATCGTAAAAAATTTCTCTCCCATCTTAGATTCATACAATGTTATAAAAATTTATTTTCATTAGACTTTATGATTATTTAGAAACTTTGCATAAACAGAGGATAGACAAATGTTCGATGCAGTCACACTCCTTACAAAATTATTGCATAAAAGACGTTTTAAGTTGAATTAAAAAAAAAAAAAGAACCTATTGATCGGTTTTCGATGTATTGACTTTTTTTTTAATACTTCAATATAGACTCGTCTTGTCCTTGTGAAGATATTATCTGTTTCAACTCTTCAGATTCACCAGATCTGGTGTTAAAGTTTACTTTTATTAGTCAGAATAAAAACTTTGGACCGCACGCTCGTTGAATAGAAGAGGAAAAAAAACCTAATAAAATTTTTTTTATAATAGAAACGACAATAATTAATTTTTTGAGATACTACTAGCAACGGTGCGAGCGTGGATTGACTCGAGAGCTTTAGAAGGCTATTGCTTGAGACGCGTCTGCGCATTCGCCGACAGTCATTCGATACATTGCCATTTCCGTTATTCCGTGGTAATGCACAAATGCTGCGGCTATAACTAACACGTGGAATATTTGATGGCTCTGAAACTGAACGAAAAAAACTTCCATTAACATCAACTTGACCAATCACTCGATCATTCGCAAATTATATCTTACCCAGATGTCGAATTTTCCGGGGAAAAACCTTTCGGGGACTCGCCACGCGTAGAACATCGCTCCCAAGATGTAAAGGCAACCCATAAGAATCAGCCAACCAAGAGACGCCTGGCTTATCGCCTTGAACCAACCCTCCGCAATTGCGTAATGGACAGCGGGTATCACCTGTTGATAAGTACAAAGAAAGTAAAGTAAATTCGTGGCTTAATATCTTCAAGATCAGAGATACCGAACTCACCCCGCTGAGTCCAAAGCCCATGAAGACACCAGCTCTGAGAGGCCTGTAGCTCGGTTCGCTGAACCTTTCCCAGAGTGAGACAACGATGCTGGTGATACCCAAGACGACAACGACGGATAGATAGATGAGTTTAGGCTGGTAATCGCAGTAGAATCCGTAGTACAACCACGGAACGAAACTGCCCATTATGAGCATGGCGATACCGCAGTAATCCAGCTTGGAAAATAATTTTCCGACGCATTCGCTGTGGCAGTGAACGGTGTGGAACGCGAAAGACATCCCCAGACAGACTATAGCTCCGGCAAAGAATGCCGCAAACACCAATTTCTCTTCCAATTGTATTTCAATGGGCGGTTGAGTTAGAAAGTAAATAGCTATTCCTATAAACGCTACGCATCCTGCAATAAAAAAACGTTATACAGCGTCAGACCCCGTATCAGAGTTGATGTGTAGCTTTTTACCTAGCAAATGGGTCCATATGTTCCCAGTTTCGGTATGAATACGGAAGATGCTTTTGAAACAGGCGTAGAACGACGGCAGAGGAGGTCTGTGACCGGCGTGCAAGAAATCGTTGTCTTGCAACCACCTGGGCAAGTTTCGGAAGTGGCATTGCTTCCACGATGCCTCCCAAACCTGACGACATAAAATTATTTTTAATATCGTTCCAACTTTACTAATTTGTCTCCGATTCTATTCCTGTTTACATCTGAACATCTGGTGAATTCTTCAATGAACGAGAAAACATCAGAGTTAAAAAAACCTTCTTCCATTCATGTTGATGTGATTTGAATGAGAAAGAGAATTCAATGATGATTGATCACGTTAAAATACAATCCGTCTCTCTGGCGTTCAATGAATTCTTACTTTACGGACGAATTCTTCAGCCTGTTCAGCCGCGTTGTGAGCCAACGCTCCCAAGTCTATTTCGTCGCTGAGAACTCCAGCTTTCAGGACTTCGGTCATCTGCAAGAAAAGAAAAACTGAATATCGCTGTTCTCGTAGCATCGAAGGTCTCCCTTTGTAGAACGAACTGAAGAACTTTGTGTCACCTCGCAGTCCAGTAAATGATCATCCTCGGGTGTGGAGGGCAACGGACATCCGACGCCATCCTCTTCCTCGGCGAGACAACTGGCGTCGTCGTCGTCTAGGAGATCTTTGACATCGTGCAAGCCTGGAATATCGCTGTTTAGGGAAACTCGATCGCTCCATGGAATACGATGACGTACGACGGAGTCTCCTTCGAAATTGAGGTCTCCCCTGTCCTCGATGATCAGATCCTCGAATCGGGACATTTTTATATCAATAATTTAGTTTTATCTCTACTTCCGACGGTGTTCGGTCACTCTGTAAAAAGGAGGAACAAAATAAGACTGAATTCCAGTTATTTTTTCCTGCGCAATACAAAACTAACGTAAGAAAACAATTAAACACTCGACGAGCCGGTCATTTATATAACTGATAAACTGCAATTATTGCGTCCCTCAAGAAAACTAGCGACTATCGATAAGCCGAACTTGACGCAGTTAATTATTGCGTGATTATCCAACACGCGCCTAAGACCAAAGAAAATCAATAATCAATCACTGATTGCAAATCGGTTAAAAAAAAATGGTTCCATTGTAGACTAATTTATAACGTCTAGCAATTAGTTGTCGAATCCAATATGTAAAGACATAAACAGGAGAGCGATGAGCCGCTCTAAACTACGCCAGATAAGATTGATCCAAGATTAAGTCCCTCAAGCTTCGGACGGGGGCTTGAAAACGAATCATTTATATACACAGTCGATTGATTCGATTTTCTAATCATCCGCCAGCTAGTCAACACCGAGAAGTCAGTGAGGAGGATAAAGATCCGATGTAGTCGTCGACCGCGGACACAGTAACGTCAACGGGGTCAATTTTTATTGGGAAACATGCGGTCGAAGCATAACGTGGTCTGATAATTTTTATGAGTCGTGCTGATAAGCTAAAAGTATTGTGGTAGAAATGTTTCGTGGCACGATAAGAGATCGAGTAAAGAAAGGCTGTTGAATTGGGTGTAATCAGCCAGAAGTCGATACGGACTTGATGATGTACAAGAAAAATGATCCAAGACTCGTGTTTGGTTTGTCCAGAGGTCGTACGCGCTTATGTAATATTGTTTTATACACACGGAATAAGCGTTCCGTATAAACACGGGTAGAGGAGGAGGGTGAAGGGTTCAGTCCGCGATTTCGAAAGGTTATAACGTTTCCCGTTAATCGGCGCTAAAAATCGATATCTAATAACAAAGGAATAAATAAAGAACACGCAAGTCGCGAATTGTACCGAAAGGAAGTGAAATGTGTTCGTCAACGGAATCAATCGCGCGAACGAGAGAACGAGACACAAAAAAAAAAAACTTGTCATCAGCGATATAAGTACGCGTATGTCGATTGTGTGAACGGTAAATAATGTAGCAATTGATGTAAATAACAGACTTGTTGATCTGACCTCTGGCAATAACGTGTGAAATAGGGATCGAAAACTCACGACATGGACTTTCGCGGAGTAGGTACAACGTGACCAATAACAAATTAACTTCCGGAGTTCTTCTTCACTGCACAACCACAACGCACATCCACATCTATTCAATCCGAAGTATGAAACGTTTCTCGAAGTGATAACTGAGCGAGACCGTCGACGATCGAGAGACGGAGACGCCCGAAGCGACCCGAACGCTGACGAGTCTCGATTAGCGAGCGATAATCCACGTGGCGGCCATGTTCAAACCGACGGCGCGTGTCTGTGTCATAATGTTCTGCTCGAACGTGTTTACGTAGTCGTTAACCCCAAGAGATCGTATTTGTTTAGGTATACTATCTACTCCACGTTATAAAGAATGTAAAAATAATACGAAAAAATAATCGAGCGTAAATGGTTCGATTTGTTGACCTCCGTCGACGGACGTAATCCTAACCTATTCATTGATCGCTAAATGAGCAAATGAACTCTCGCTTTTGATGGGTTTCAACAAATCGAACGAAAAATAGAAAACATGAATTTTTTTTTTCTAATTTCACTGGTTTCTTTGCTTTCTCAGACGTTTGAGTCGCCTCGATATGTTTTAATGTGGTCAAAAATCAATAACCTGAGAAAATAAAGAAAGAAAAAAAACCGGCTGATATAAATAACGATTTTGTATCAATTTACAAGCAAATACGTTGGGAAAAATAAAACAAAGAATACTTTACTAAGAAGACGACTTCTGGCTTTCAAATCGACTCAATGAAATGTATTTCCAGGTAAATCTCGACCGATCCGAGTCCCGAGGTAGAAGATGGAGCGGGAGTTTTCCAGCGAGGCGTTATACTCGCTACTGCGATTCAAATATCTCCTAGTATTTTTATTAGCCACGTTCGCAGACTGGCTCCAGGGTCCATACATATACAAATTTTACACCTACTACGGCTACGGGAAATCGGACGTGTTGTTTCTCTACGTAGTTGGTTTTGCGAGTAGTACCGTTTTCGGCATAGCCGTCGGTTATTTGGCGGATAAATTTGGCAGAAAGAAACTCTGCGTAGCCTATAGCATCCTCTATTCCTTATCCTGTGTTCTGAAGATCAGAAACAGCTTCGCCGTTCTTGTCCTAGGCAGGATACTCGGAGGCATATCGACCTCCATACTATTTTCCTCCTTCGAGTCTTGGTACATCGGTCAACACCTGATCAGATACGAGCTCGAGAAAGATTGGATCAACCTAACGCTGAGCAAATCTACTTTCTACAACGGACTACTGGCCATAATAGCCGGTTTCGTATCTTCGATATTCGTCGACGAGCTCAACTTCGGACCACTAGCTCCCTTCATATTGGCCATACCCGTTCTAGCCGTGGCTGGATACTTCTGCGAGATTCTGTGGGACGAGAATCCCGTCGTTAGTCATAGTTTTAGGAATAATAACAGCGAGAGTAGTTTGAGTTTGATTTTGGATAGAAAAAACAGGATTTTACTCTACTTAGGCGTAGTTCAATCTCTGTACGAATCAGTTATGTATATTTTTATATTTTTATGGACTCCGGTGCTCGACCCGATCCACCCGAGCCACGGAGTCATATTTAGCGTATTTATGATTTGCATTATGCTTGGTAGTCACGTTTACACTCTCTTGCACTCCCGGTTTCACGTCCCCTGCGAGAGCCTCTTGAATATTAGCATTTTTATTAGCTTCTGTAGCATCTCAATGTGCGCTTACGGCTCCTACCTACAGACTAATAAATCTGACGAAATATTCGGCACCTATCTCTGCCTCTTTGCGTTCTTGTGCTACGAGGTTGCCATCGGAATTTATTATCCGGCTATCGGCTACTTGCGGGGAATCGTTGTCCCGGAATCCCATAGAGCTAGCATCATCAACTGGTTCAGAGTACCGATGAACCTCATGACTTGTACCATACTGATGTACATCAGGTTCAATCTGCCTCATAATTACCAAATATTTTTATTCAGTGTAGCCAGTTTGTGCGTCGCCTCTTTTTCCTCCCTAAAATTCGTCAAGCTCTATGCGAGGGACGTTAGATACAGACCAGGAAAAATTGGCGACTCGTATTCCGATGTTTAGCTACTGATTTCACATACAAAATAGAATAGAATAGAATAGAATCTAGGTATTTATTATAGTCGCTAATTCACGCAAATAGTCGTACTATCGATTTCTAAGTCCGCACAATATTGTTACAATATTGAACATGATATGTTACACGCTTATTCAAATAAGAGAAGACATCGATGTCGTGATCAAGCTCAAATGCCTTATGTATGATAGGTACTAGGACCTAAAGTCTGATCAAACTGTTGAAATATAGAGTACAAACGAGAGGACACGAGTTCCGATCGGTTAAATAAGCATGTACTGGCCAATTGGTATGGGATTGCAGAGTCTGTTACACTAGACTAGTACGTGGAGCTGTTCACCGCAGCTTTACACACCACCAGACCACACTGGTCCTAATTCTGTCCCAGATTTGTTACATTTTTCTTCTAGCTCTAAAACACTGCTATTCGAATTATGAATTTTCCTAAACTTCAAACTTGGAAATCTCAGGGATTAAAAAAATAACAATAATTCGATTGTTTATTGAGACCCAGTCTTTCAATACTTTCAAAATCACGGGCCGAAATATTCTCGTTTTTTTCTCAAAGGAAATGTTTCATGAACGACTTCCAGCATTTCGCAAATACAAGTATGATGTTGGTTTATATTATTTCAGGAAATTGCGAATGACAAAATTTACTGATTTATTCATAAAAATTAATTTTGAAATAATCAGGCAGTTAAATTCTTCAATACTATACCGTATAGTCTATACGATGTCAATAATTCATCAATCATTTCCGAAATGGTAGAAGACGTTGTGAAGTCTTTCGACTAAAGAAAAAAAATTATTTATTCAATTATTGAAGAAACAAGTAAAAGATAAATTCATTATCAACATAATTGTAGCTACGTTTATTATTTAGCTATATTTATTATTTTTTTTATATTTGATTATTTTTATTGTTTGAAATTTTTTTTAATATTTTTGATTTTTTTCAATTTTATTAAAAAATTAAAATTAATATTTAATTTGCATAATATTTATTTTAACTAAAAATTATAATTGGGAAAAAATTTCTATTTTTAAATCTTGTACTTGTGATTTTAATTTTAGGATTATTTTATGAATGAAATTACGGAGCTTTAAACTGATTAAATTAAAAAAGGATAATAGTTAAAAATAACACTTGATTTGCACTCAAAAATTATTAATTTTATAATTAATTTGTTACGTCTGGACCTTCAGTCCATACGTCACTCTCACCATATCTCTATCTATTAGTAATACTTTACGACGCCCAAAACGGTCGTCTGTCAGAAATATACATTTTCTTTATTATTAAATTCATCCTAGAAGCGAGCGACTAACGATCGTTGAAGTGTTCATCTAGCGATAGCATGTTCTGGAAGCTCCCGTTAACACATAATATATCCATAAACAAAAAATGTCGTCAACGTTTTACTGACTTGCGATATATGTTAATTAATGTAATTAGAATTAAAGTTCCTATATAACATATTGGGTAAAACGATTAGTTCAGGCGCTAGACGACGTGGAATACCATAGAACGTTCTAGAAGAGCCCTTGAGTAGCGCGGCACTCAAGGAACATCATAGAACATTCCAGGCCTCCGCGCTATCGCCTATATAAGCAGCGGCCCGCCGGACACGAGAAGCCAGTCGGTATAGCACCTTCTGTGCGAAAACTAGTGATTACCCAAAACTCTCTTTAACATTTGGTTTATCTAGACTTTCAAATAAGTCTTTAACATTTGGTTTATTTTGACTTTTGAATAAGTTGTTAACAATTGGCTTTCTTAGACTCTGATAAAATTCCAAACGCTTGGTTTAACTCGGTTGGTTTGAATAACCAACCTGTGATATTATTTTCGTTATAGATAAATAAAATCTTCTTTTTGTTAAATTGAATTAATCACCCAACCTTCAATTACGTTCCCGACGAACGTAATCCCTGTACATAAAGTGTGTGAAATAAAAGTTATTGTGTTCTTGGATAAATAACTGTGGATTAATCATCGTCACTAGACCCCTTCCAACCATTCCCCGGGTCCGCGAGCGGCTATCGTTACCCATTACGTGGTAACAGCTGATCCTCGTGGGTTCCGAAACCACCCAATCCTTCGTTTTCGTGGGCGGCTATTGTTGTCCAGTACGTGTCAACGGCTGTTCCCCACGAAATACGAACACCAACCTCCTTCGAGTCCTTGAGCGGCTATTGTTGCCCAGTGCGTGGCAACGGCTGATCCTCAGGGATCTCA
>JAFFZH010015147.1:56720-69748 GCA_018420115.1 Euura saliciscinereae | reverse complement strand
GGGGGGGGGGGGGGGGGGGGGGGGGGGGGGGGGGGGGTCGTTGGGTTCAGCTCGACCAATAGAGCAATGAAAAAGCCTCGACTTCCAGAAACCGTGTTATTCGCACAGTAACCGTCGGTGGCAGGTAAGTATACTTAGGCTCGAGCATCGCGAGGTCTTATTTCGCAGCCGTGGTACTTCACTCCCGAGAGAATGATGCCCCCGAGCGGCGAAAATCTGAATTGCGTAAACGGATTAAATCCGGATAGGCCTGACTGGGTTTCTAGCGGTCTCTATCCGCACTCCATTCGGCCCAAAAATACTATGAGGGTCTTATCCGGGTTTGCCTGGATTTCACCCGGAATTACGTTCCTGAAAAAACTGAAACTCTTGTACTTCGATCTGAATTCTATCCGGAATAGTTGCGGATACAACCGGATCACTTGCGAGTACAATTAATTATCGAATAGCAAGTGGATGAGGCCGAATTGGATAATCGATTCAATCCGTCCGTGTCCGATTTTGATTCTATAATCTAAGTAATGTGCCCGCTTTTCGGTTGTATCCGCAACATTGCCAGAACGACCGCGTGCTGTTGGTCAAAAATCGAGTCTATCCATTTGTATCCGCAACTGTCCCGCCGATATATACGCGGTTCAAGGAATTATCAATCCGGCCGTATCCGGTTTCGATCCAATAATCTAAGTAATGCGCCCGCTGTCCAGTTGTATCCGCAACTTTGCCGGAACGACCACTTGCCGTTGGTCAAAAATCGAGTCTATCCGTTTGTATCCGCAACTGTCCCGCCAATGCTTACGCCGTTCAAGGAATTATCAATCCGGCCGTATCCGGTTTCGGTCCAATAATCTAAGTAATGCGCCCGCTGTCCGGTTGTATCCGCAACTACGCCGGAAATGTATACGCGGTACAAGCAATTCTCAATCCAGCCTTATCTGGTTTCGATTCGCGTATCGATGCAATCCGCCCGATGTCCGATTCTATCCGCAACTATTTAAGAAATTTGAACGCAAGTTTTTGTTCCGGCAAAATTGCGGATACAACCGGATCACGGTAGGATTGAATCGATTGCCGATGAAAACCGGATGAAGCCGTATTCAAAACCACGTAAAATCACCTTCGGCACATCGCCCTCCCGGTATCCTTGCGGATACACCCGTATAAAGAACGGATTTAATTCGGTTCCGGACACAATCTGATTCGTGGCGAAACCCACGATTGCCGCTGCTGAAACCAAACCGAATACATTAGTATATATTTCAATCACCTTTCTTCATCCGGAAAGAGTGCGGATGAAACGGACGGATTGCCGATTTCACGGATTTCGGCGTCCGAGTACAAACTCCGAAAGAACCAGTATTCAATCCGCATAGCCATTTTTTGGCCGGATACGATCCCGACAAAAACGTATTCAATCCGAAAAATCAATATCCGGAGTGTATCCGAAATGTATGACAAATGTATACGCCGCTTTCCGGTTTCTTGTGGACATTTTTTGCAGGGCTGAGTTACCTCTGAAACACCCTGAATAAAGAAAGCTAATCATAGGCCACCGACCATAGGGAAATGATGATTTAAACCTACTGTGTAACACCCAAAATTTTAGTCTATCTCTGTTTTTGTATTATTTACATTACTGTGATCTCACCTGTGATTGTTATAATTTTGGCTTTTTGTATTATTTACATTACTGTGATCTCACCTGTGATTGTTATAATTTTGTTATAGTTTATTTTATAGTTTTATTTTATTATTCTATTTAGTATAATCAGGTCCGCAGACAAGGGTTCAGTGAAAGTCACGTGACCTCGATATGATTTACACTTGAAATTTTCAAACGCTATTTTTTCAGCCAAAACACATTCGATTGATGTGAAATCGATATCAGTGACGTAGAAAAACTTAATGAAGGGCCTGCCAATCGTGGATTTTCGAATATCGAAAGACATAATCAGAATTTTGTGTAACAATATTGTTCTGTAACCCAAGGAGGTGCTGCCCCTCGTGGAGAGAGGCAGCACTTCCTTGGATTACGGAACAATATTGTTAAAAAAAACTGTTATTACGTCTCGATTTTCGAAAATCCACGATTAGCAGGCCCTTCATTGAGTTTTTCTACGTCACTGATATCAATTTCACATCAATCGAATGTGTTTTGGCTGAGAAAATAGCGTTTGAAAAATTCCAAGTGTAAATCAATCGAGGTCACGTGACTTTCATTTCACCTTAAGAGGAAATGAAAGGTGCGTGAGAGATAGCGTCATAGGCCCCACCGCGGGAGCGAGAGAGACGGACTCGGAAACAGCTTGCGTTACACCTTAAGCGGAGGGCTTACCTTCCCACGGTTACAGACAGCTGTACCTATAATAGTTGTAAGCTAACTGGCTGGAATGTAACCTCTATCCTGAATAAATTATATTATATAGTACGCTTTATTATATTATATTATATCATGAAAATATATACATTCCCAGTGTGCTCCAGTAGCTTATGTGAGTGTAGTGCAGAAGTCTGGCTTTTTCTTTTATTTTTTCATTATTTATTGAATTAAATCTCCAACAAGCAAAATTTAGTCGCATAATCACGTAAAATCTAACTGCTCGTAGGCTGGTATTTTTGTCGCATTTCTCGCATCCAATAGTTTACGTGTGTTTCACTTGAAGAGTATCTACAATAGTATATAGTGTCTTATTGTTCAATGCCGTTGTTTGGATGATCTTTGTGATGACATCTTTCACAGCTGATATCAGCTCAAATAATTCGGTCGATTGTACTAGCAAACCACCTTTGCTTGCTTTTGAGTGTAACCATGTCGTTCCTGTCGTGAGTTGGCTCCAGTGCAATCATTGCGATACAATCCACACAGTTGGTAATTTTCGTCATTTTCCATACGACGTATCCAGCTATTTAGGATTTCACATGATTTGTGGTCACTAGTGTCTCATTTCGCCAGCTGTGGCTCATCATGATTGACGTCTTTGGCATCGAGCAGACTTCGGTTTTAGACTGTATCGTTACCCGCAAGCCTAGTGCCGTTTGTGGCGTAAGGAATGAGTTTTACACAATACAGAGACGCAGTCAAATATATTGGTATATAAAATTTGAATAGGTACATTTGACGATTTATGATTCTTAATGTTCTTTGATCAGCATTTTCTGAATCTATAGCGCAGTGCATTTCGAGACCTTTTTTTGATGATCGCAGTCCTACAAACTTTTAACTTTGCGATCATGTCCAAAATTTCTACCAGCTCACTTTCACTCTCTGGGAAATGTACACCCTGCAGGTTGACGGGCCGACTATCCAGTAAGATTTCCATTTTCATTGTGTGATATATTCGGAGTCCTCTCTGTAAATATTTATCCTGAACCGAAGTGAATTGTATGAATCTGCATCTTCTGTTAGCAGCTGCGGCCCATTCGTCGCTTGGGAGTTTTATGCTGCGATATGATTTGCTCAATGTATCGAAATCCCACTTTACGATACTCTCCTTTTCAGTTTCAACCGTATTTTCGTCCAATTCTGGTGCAGGTATCGTTACGGCAGGTTGAGGAGATACCAGCGGGGTTCTCTTTGTGGTGATTTTGCTGGTCTCAACAATGAAGAAGTACGGTACCGCACCCTTATGAAGAAGTGGTATTTCTCTTTCAATTTCCTCTACAACCCCATCGTTTACGATATGGGTGAATTTTCGACTGATGTCTGACTCCCGAAAATGTTTTTCGCATATGTAATTTTTGTCTGATAATTTAATATTATTAGATGCTGCGAACTGTTTCCACTTCTCGAAGGCAACAGTATCCTTGTTGAAACAGAAAAAAAATCAGAATTAGTTTCGTTACAATTGTATTCGAATACTATGACCCGAACTTAACCTGTTAACTTACCTTCGGTGCTTTGAATAGAGTTTTGTTTTTTATCTTTCGTTTTTGATTCTCTCTAATCGTACTTTTACTGCCCGTGCTGCAGCTCGGAATCGCGCACGTCTTACCCATTTTTATATCAAGATTATTCCCACAATAACGATTTGGAAACTTGAATCTACCTGCTAACAACACTAGAGTTATGCGGCATTGCGGTGTCTGATTGCACGCGCCCACATCAGCCCGCATCTCTGCGGTTCTCGACTGTTCGCAGCGCCCCCTATACCGTAAAGGTGCCTTTCCATGGCGTTGCTAGTCGCTCATTTTAGCGACAAATTGATGACGTCATCAAATATATCGCCGCGGCAAATTTGATCCATGAAAAGGGATCCATCGCTCATTTCCAGCGACAAGTAGACTTATGACCGAATTAAAAAATTGAAAATTGAAAATTCGACGATACATAGCCGATAGCATTACTCTCTTCAATTTACAATAGATATATTTGAAGGCCACCCTATATGAACAAAATAATTTGTCTCTCATTTTGAATCGCCGTCCACTTCAGCGACCACCCCCTTAGCAACAACACATAGAGATCAGTGAACAACCCCCTTAGTCACGTGATCTAACAAACGAAAATCATATCGTCACGTGATCACGGCTATCGCCAGAAATAGCGGCCCATGAAATTGCACATTTTTTTAGACACACTTTTCATAGGCGCATTCGCGTTGGGGCTAGAAGTGATTTTTGTCATAATGATGAACCAATCCAGCCAATCAGATCATAGCGCCTAACTTCAGAGCGGTGCTATTCGACATCTGATTGGCACATCATTATGATGAAAATCACTTTGATCCCAACGCGAATGCATAAAAGCAGCGATATCGATGTTGAAATATCGAATATCGCAAAGATAACATCGATATATCGATTTTCGATGTTCATCTCTAATCGTACATCGTGAAATGGATGCAAACCAGCGGTCGACCGGTCGTATGACGTATCAGTAGGGCTCATTCACACAGAGCGCGTCACGTCACGCGTCATATACGCAATGACCTATGGGAGAATAGCTTTACCAAGAATGTACAAGGTCAGCACGTTGATTGGCCAACCGTCATGACGCGAGACGCGACGCGCGCTGTGTAACTGAGCCTTGATTGTATCTGAAAATCATTGACAGACTATAGTATACTAATTTCGTGTTTATCAATACATGTATGAAACCTGAGTGATTTTAGTGATTCAAACAGTCTATTATTCAACAAATCACGATGACTCCGCCGATGGAAAGAATCCAGACGTTAGAATCGATAGAAAAGGATATAATAATATGTTTACAAAGCGCCGGTAAGTCACTGTGTAATAAACTTAACCTCAAAATAAAAAATTGGCATTACGATTGATTTCGATAATCTGACCCCAAGGTCAAGCGTTCATGGAATTAAGCAAGGAAAAATCGAGCCTAAAACAAGCCGAGGGTCAAACTCACCAATTCCTCAAGACTCTGGGTCACGTTGAATCGAAACTGAGCGAACAAATACACTACCTGACTCAGGTGTCGACAGGTGATGATGTTTTACTGTTGTTTATCATCTAATTATGCGATTATTTGTACCCTGTTAAAAGTTTGCATTCAATAACGGAGGGATTCCCTTGCCCTGCAGGTCAACCGCACGAGGGTTCGGGCTACGCTAGTCAAAAAGTGCTCCAAATGGCGTGGCACAGACTGGAGCACGCGAGAAGCAGAGTAAACGAGCTGGAGAGAATAAAGAACAAGCATCTTCACGGAAGAACAGTGGTCAGAACTTCTCAGCAGCAGCAACAGCAGCCTCAACCCCAACAACAGCAGCAGCAAATACCTTCGAATATATCTCTACAGCCGTTGTCACAGTCCGGTGTTAATTCATAAATAAAAATTCATTTTTTCTTGTTTCAATAAAATGTGTTATCCAATTATCTCAAAACTTGTAGACATTCATTTTATTTTCATTGATGATTAATCGCAATCGTATAAAAAGCACTTAAAAAGACCTGGAATCGTTTTTAATCAATGAAAAAATTAATCAATCATGGTTCAGGTCATTCAAATTCTTCGAACTAAATCTTTACTATTTATTTACAAACAATAATAATAATAATAATAATAATCATTTCATTAAAAAATATACATATATTTTTTCGTAGAGCTTTTTCGTTTAAATCTCTTTTTGTATTTCAACAACTTCAACGTTCTCTATTTAGATATAGAAGATTCATAATATTTTGTAGTAGATACGATAGTTAGTGATTCTTTAATCAAAAGCTGAGCAGTTAGATTTTTTTTTGTTTGTTCTCTTCATTTTTGTTCCGTTTAGAAAAGATTCGAATAAGCGATAAAAGTTTTCTCTACTATAAAAAAAAGAAACAAAAAAAAAAAAAAAAATTGCTGATGAAAATAACATTGATAAACTATCTAGAAATGAAATTTTTTATAACACAGCTGCTAGAATATCATCTATGGATAATACTAGTAATATCGTTAAATTCAAAGATAGAAAAATAGAATAAAGATTTGGTATCGATCAACTATAGCTATAATATCGTTTGTATGGAATAAATTGATTTTTAGCACCCTTACTGCAACTGTGAACCCCTCGACTCCCACCGCCGCCCCTCTGGCACGCTACGATGCGAAAAGTACTTTTGGTAGAAAAATATTTGTGTAAATATTGTGTAGTATTTTTTTTTGTTTGTTCTCCCCCGATCGATAATTGATATCGAATGTTTTATATTATCGGCAATTCAAACGTTGTCCCATTATTTACTTGGATTAAATTAATTAAACAAAAATTCGTCATTAAGAAACAGACGCATCCATGACGGCGATACTCCGTTTAACTGTAGCAGCTAACGACAGTCGAGATTTTCTTTCCTCGTCTAGCTGCCGGGTCAATAGAACCATTTGCGATTGCAGGTCGATTATCTGATCCTTCAGGGTATTAACTGTCTCCGATAAAGTCCTGAAAAATAGAATGATTGAGAAATGTATTCGCGATAGAGGGAGAGAGATTCGGTCCTCTATCGTCGATCGAAAGAGATGGTTCATAGAAATTGAGAAGTAACAAAATAAAATAAAATAAAACAACAGGAGACAGGAAATGAAAAGAAACGTCTCAGGATTACGTACCTGTTCTCATTAGCATCCCAATTTCCGATTTTATTATGCACTACGGACATTCTATCGCTAGGTTTATGGACCGCGTCGCATTCTAGCATAGCTGGAAATTCATATTACTCAATTAGATATAAAATTGTTGATAATTTTACTTGATACATTTACACAGATAGGACGGAACCACCGCTTGCGATCGATTAAAAACTACGATATTCATCAAAGCTTGCGTTCGGTTGCATTAAGGGTGGTGACGATAACGTGCTTGCGAATCGAATGATGCGATCTTATCATGCACGTTGATAATCGACTGAGACTGTGAAACAGATGAATTCGTAATCGCATTCGAATGAAAATGGATAGAATCGATGCGGTGGACATTGATTATCCTAGTGTAAATATAATGTTGCTAAACTTACAGAGTAAGACATCAAGCCGAGGGCGAGTACTACTTTCCATCGTTCGTATATTTAAACAACGACTTGAAATATCGATCTGTAATATCGAGACGGTATTGAAAGAACCACCCTTAACGAAAACCTATCGAGTGTGTGGATCTATTTTTAGAAAATACTCACCGGAATGTACCGTGAGTCGAGTGTTTACTGTGGCACAATATCCTTCGATGACTCTCAGTATGATGGCATCTTCCTCGAAGAGCCGTTCGTCTGAAAGTTGGGGGAAAGAAAACGTTTCTGTGATTTTCATAGTTCTCTGGATCCAAGGAGCGCGAATATACTCACTACAAGTTCGCATGGAACCCCCAGAGTCCAACAAATCAGTCTTGCCAAAGCTTTTTGAGGAATATATAGGAGGGGCTGGCCGTAGCGAAGCGAGAGACCAGGGCGTTTTAGTCCCTGGCGAATGATAGCTCTCCATCCCCATCCGTGTTTGTTTTCCATTCAGAAGTGGACTCACCTGTATCAAACAGATTGTCTAAATGTACAGTGTTGAATTTTACATCCATCGAAGCCGCAGCTCAGGCTTTTTCATCTTGATAAAAATATTCTATTTACATCCAACGATTCCTCACTAATGAAATTCAATGTTGTCAGTTCGTATTAATAGATGGTAGAAAATTCAAAATTGCTACTGTATACTGTACACGTGATAATATCAAACGGTGAGTCACTCCGTTTAGTAAGCATTGTACTCTGTTTATTTATATATACTTAGAGATGAGCCGTTTCCTCTCTGGCGAAGAAACGACGGGACTGGGGTCAAGGGCTGCTCTGACAAAACTGGATTAAATGAACAAGTAATTTACAGCTTTGGCGCAATCCCGCAACCCTTGGGCGACGCAACTATCTTCGGAGTCGCTCAGAGTCATGGAAGTGCGCTCCCGGTTATTGTTAGTGTGAGATAGTTACGGGGGTATAAAAATAACAAAGCAAAAGCATACTTCACACAACATGGCTGTGAAATAAGCGATTTAGGATCTCTCTCTCTCTCTCGTTATCTCCCCCTCTTTCTCTCTATGGTTTTTTTTTTTTGTTTTTTTGTGTGAATGTTGATGTGAATAATAAATTAGTAATGAATAAACTGGCCAATGTTATTATATGATTGAAATAACGCATCCTCTATGTATTTATATGATAAGAAAACAGCCATGCCATGGAAGCTTGCCTTGTTCTGTGTTCCCGGATATTGGGATTTTTTTTTTCAGCCACCAATGCGCGTACAGTCCAGAAGTGTATATTTTTTCTTTTTCTGGTTCTTGTTTATCGGCTCTAATTTGCCTATCGATATTTCCTCTCCGTCGTGATTTTTTCACGATTTTTTCATCCCTTCTCGGCAACGGCTCGCTCATATGTTTACCTCTGATAACGAGCTCGGAGGTAACGTGCGCAGGATTTTTCTCAATTTCCAATTTCCCAATTGTGCAAAGACTCTCAAGAGCCGCACTAGCTTCTTCGGTATTCATTTTCCCATAGGTAGAAGGGTCCTTCAGACTCTCCCTGGGCGTTGATCCGAACGGAGATGAGCAAATGCACTGATGCTCGAATTTATTCTCGTCATTTTCACTCTCGCTGTGCGAGACTCTCGCCGCGTCCGTTTCCCCCTTGTTTTTGCTGTGTCGATAGGAGGAGTTGAGCTCCGAAGAATTCAGGTGGTAGCTGTCCGCCATTCCGGAGTCCGAGGACCGAGGCGTCGTGCTGTGAAACTGCGGAAGCTGAGAATCAGCTTCGCTACTGGCCCCAGCTTCCCCGACTCTTGTTTCTAAGCAGAAATCCACTGGCTCATCTTCTCCGTACCTATGGAATAGTTCCGTTCGTTTCCAATTCTTCATCTTGGAATTCCAACAGTCGCAGTTTTCGTCTTTGCAATTCCTTCTCGGTATAGTGTTCGGAGGACTTTCCTCTCTAATCTGGGTAGCCGAGCGAACAGATTCCCCGTGGGGCCCGGAACATTTCAGGAGTGCGTTAGGAACGCTCCGGCTAGTTTCCAGCCTTGGGACTTCCGGCAATCTCAAATCGTGGCAGATGAAGGATGAGGTACTTTCAGTGGCTCCGTCGTTGAACTCGTTGGCTAGACTGGATTGGCTCTCGTCGTTTTCCCACAATTTATAAGTGACGTCGAGTTTCAGGCTGGACTTGTGGCGCGTCTGGTGTCCGATAGCTACCGAATTACTGTCGGTTGAACCGTCGTCGGAGCAGCTGTCGTATCGCGACGGATAAATAGTGTAAGTTACCGTGCACTTTCGCATTTTGACTTGGCTTAGATCGGGTTTAAATATGTACTGGAAGTACAGCAGCTTCTTTAACAGGTCCGTGTAGATCACCTTCCGCCGCACTAGTTTTGCGAAATATTTCGATAGACGAACGTATGGAAGAGACGAATAACTCACGTGGGACGTAGTCGAGCTCGTCGGCGATTTTGTCATACTCGCATGCTGTTCTTGGGTCAGGTATTCTATCCACTGCTGACGTTCTTCTCTGCTCGGACACACCGCGATTATGCTTTCGATCATCGGTCCTGAGGGAGAAACGCAAGAAAACGTGTAAATAAAACGGAAACTCGATTCCACTTCTCCGTCTCTCAGTTACCTGATATTTCAAATCCGTTCTTCATGTCCTCAGAGTCTTCTATTTTCGTCACAGCTATTCCGGTCAACGGAAGTTTGCCCTGTAACAAAAACAAAAAATAGGATAGTGAATCGTTCGGAGGGGTGAAAGATACCCAGAGCTTCGGGTATACCTCGTAGATGAACGAGCTCATTCTCTGGCTCGTACTCAGGACGAGCAGCGTCGTTGAGAAGAGAACGAAGTATCTGTCTCTCCTATCCACTCCCGTGGCCAGGGTAACGGGTCCGACGTAGATTATGTCCCCCAGAGAATGCAGGTCTTCGCCTTCCCAGCCTTTTATCCCGCCAGCCAGAACGGTGAGAGCTAATTCCTTCTGTTTTCTCAACGCGCTGCATCTCTCCTGTAAAATTGAACAACTGTAGTCTCGTATCGTTCAGATTTCAGAATTTATGCCCGTTTACCGCCATTTCTCTGTAGACGCTGACGCTCCGTTGCGTGTCGCCCCTGTCCGGGTGATTCTTCTCCATGTGTCTTTCGAGCTCTTGTAACATGGCGGAATATTTCTCCAGCCTCCTGAAGGGCTTGCTGAGGCCTGTAGTCAGCACGAGGATACCCGGAGACACTGCTCCCGTCCGTTCCATGAACTCGTTCAGCTCGTCTCTGCAAAAAGCGAAAGTATGATCAACGGGATATAAAAAACGGAGAAATTTACTTCCTGCATCGAGGAAAATCACCTAAATCTATCCAGTATGCAGACAGCTCTGGGATGAGACGAGCAGTAGCCGACGTGAATGGCTTTGAGCATCGGGGCCAACGCCAGGAACAGATTTCCCGCCCTGGCGTCCGGCCCCTGGACAAAGGAGGCTTCTAAGCTGGTGAGAAGGTGCTGATGAGCCTCGAGCACGTCGTGTATGTTTCCTATCAGCTGCTTGTACTCCTCTCTGGTCAAGCTGGAAAAGAATCGTACATTAGATGAGGAAACGATCGACGCCGAAGCCTCTGGACATCCACTCACATACTAGTCGCCTCGAGGGGCTGCAAGAAATTGTTTACGAGTCCCTGGAGCTCGGCGACATTGACCCTCTCGGAGTCTATTATATCCTTCAGGACTACGCTCCGATTCGCTTTCTGCTGCGCGGATAATTCGACGTTTGTTTTTTCCGGCGAGGATTTTAGCGGGAGGTGATTGTTGTCTGCGAACAAAGAGAAGTTACGATCAAGGGGTCTAGAATTTTTACGAATTTCGCGGTTTCACCTGTTAGCTTCTGCTCCTTGACGTAGTTTGACGGAAACCATCCAGTCTTTTCGTTGAGGGTGCCTTCCCACCAGCCTCCGTCGTCCATCTGAGTGATGGTGATGACGTCTCCCTTCCTGAAGCATAACTGAAGAAACGTTGGTAGAGCAATTTGTTACGGAATTAATGAGAGAGTCTGTGCACATACCTCGTCGTTGTTTTTTCCCTTGAATGTGAACAGCGCTACAACCAGTTTTGGGCTGTCCACTTTAGCCATGGCTCTGGAATTTATTTCCTAATTCAGTATTTCGTGGGGAGATTAAGGTCAAGTCGCATCGATAAGCATCTTGGTAGAATGAAACGAAAAATAGAATAACAAACAAATCAATGTCAAAATGAGTCCCTTTGATGTCCAGAAAAATTGTGTAATATTCGAAGAGCCATAAAATTCTTTCATCTTTTGCTGTTACGATAGTTAAAACTGCAAAATATGTGCAGTCTAAACATTTTTTGAGGATATTAAGGCAAGTGGCGATGCGCAGCTAGCGTAAGAAAAATTGATCGATTGACTTCTATATATGTTATCTGCGATGTATCGGAATATTTTTGGCAATGGGTAATTTAGTTCCTTAATTAGCTAAAAAACGATAATTCTTGAGCTAAATTACTGTCATTTGTGATTATGTCCAAATACGAAGACGTCGAGTGTCATGCTGATCGAAAATGCTTTCTATTAGTCTGTTTATATCGGTTCGCTCATTTCTGAGTGATGCATAACGCGTGAATATCTTATAATACACACAATTCGTAGAAATCTGACAGATGTATATAACACAACGAAATGTGTAAAACGGTTTTGAAATAGCAGCCGTGGGATTGAGGTTACGTCAATACGTCAAACGGAGTGTCGAAAGTATCGGGATTCCGACGAACAATTATGATGAATATCGCGATCTGTGAGTCAATGATACCTGATTGATTGATCCTCGACGATGAGCACGGATCCAACGTCGTATCTGGTGGTTTAAGGGGACGAATCGCTCCGAGCGAAGGAAGGCCTAGAACTTTGAATATCCCCGAAGCACCGAGTTTGCGGATGGATTTATCGAAGAAACTGTCACCGAGAACTCCGACGATATTCCCATTTCTCACGTTTCGTTTTATCCCACGCCAATTCCGATTTTGTGTTCGGTACAGAGCTAAACGATACTCGGTAAGATGTACTGATACTGATAGACTCGAGACCTCGAGAGCGCCATTTTATGTATATTCATAAAAATATTTTCACGCCACCGCCGCCGCCTGCACCACCACCCAGGAAGTCAAGGCGCCCAGCGGTGCTCTTGAGCGATCAGATTCTATTTATAAAACAGACTCGAAAGCGAGGAGGCAACCCTTTCGCAGTTTCGTCACCGTAAATTAACAAACGATCCGTTCTTCTTTACGTATCTTTAGATTATTTATATTTCGAATTATTTTTTTTTATTTCAGTTTTACAGCCTCGATTTAATTATCGGACAATTTTTTTATTTCTAATTCTTTCAGACACTAATTTACATCATAAATAACTAATAGAAGAATATTCAACGTTGTTAGATCGCTCTTGATGCTGCAATATATCGTCATTCAAACTTCTGTGACGTTCGAAACTGACTTTTTTCCGCGCCACGCTGTGACGTCACTATTCAGTATCATGAGGCCCGCCATCTAGCGTCATTTGCGGAACCCCACGCTTCGCTGTTATCGC